>JANJGN010003915.1:0-38813 GCA_026770705.1 Isurus oxyrinchus | reverse complement strand
TGATGGTGTTTTTCAATGTCGAGGTTGTTGTTGAGTTTGTTGGTGTTTTTCAATGTTGAAGTTGTTGTTGAATTTGTTGGTGTTTTTCAATTTCGAGGTTGTTGTTGAATTTGTTGGTGTTTTTCAATGTTGAAGTTTTTGTTGAATTTGTTGGTGTTTTTCAATGTTGAGGTTGTTGTTGTTTTTCAATGTTGAGGTTGTTGTTGAATTTTTTGGTGTTTTTCAACGTTGAGGTTGCGGTTGTTTTTCAATGCTGAGGTTGTTGTTGAATTTGTTGGTATTTTTCAATGTTGAGGTTGTTGTTGAATTTGTTGGTGTTTTTCAATGTTGAGGTTGTTGTTGTTTTTCAATGTTGAGGTTGTTGTTGAATTTGTTGGTGTTTTTCAATGTTGAAGTTGTTGTTGAATTTGTTGGTGTTTTTTAATGTTGAGGTTGTTGTTGTTTTTCAATGTTGAGGTTGTTGTTGAATTTGTTGGTGTTTTTCAATGTTGAGGTTGTTGTTGTTTTTCAATGTTGAGGTTGTTGTTGAATTTCTTGGTGTTTTTCAATGTTGAGGTTGTTGTTGTTTTTCAATGTTGAGGTTGTTGTTGAATTTGTTGGTTTTTTTCAATGTTGAGGTTGTTGGTGTTTTTCAATGTTGAGGTTGTTGTTGAATTTGTTGGTGTTTTTCAATGTTGAGGTTGTTGTTGAATTTGTTGGTGTTTTTCAATGTTGAGGTTGTTGTTGTTTTTTAATGTTGAGGTTGTTGTTGAATTTGTTGGTGTTTTTCAATGTTGAGGTTGTTGTTGTTTTTCAATGTTGAGGTTGTTGTTGAATTTGTTGGTGTTTTTCAATTTCGAGGTTGTTGTTGAATTTGTTGGTGTTTTTCAATGTTGAAGTTGTTGTTGAATTTGTTGGTGTTTTTCAATGTTGAGGTTGTTGTTGTTTTTCAATGTTGAGGTTGTTGTTGAATTTGTTGGTGTTTTTCAATGTTGAGGTTGTTGTTGTTTTTCAATGTTGAGGTTGTTGTTGAATTTATTGGTGTTTTTCAATGTTGAGGATGTTGTTGAATTTGTTGGTGTTTTTCAATGTTGAGTTTGTTGTTGTTTTTCAATGTTGAGGTTGTTGTTGAATTTGTTGGTGTTTTTCAAAGTTGAGTTTGTTGTTGTTTTTCAATGTTGAGGTTCTTGTTGAATTTGTTTGTGTTTTTCAATGTTGAGTTTGTTGTTGTTTTTCAATGTTGAGGTTGTTGTTGAATTTGTTGGTGTTTTTCAATGTTCAGGTTGTTGTTGTTTTTCAATGTGGAGGTTGTTGTTGAATTTGTTGGTGTTTTTCAATGTTGAGGTTGTTGTTGTTTTTCATTGTTGAGGTTGTTGTTGAATTTGTTGGTGTTTTTCAACGTTGAGGTTGTTGTTGTTTTTCAATGCTGAGGTTGTTGTTGAATTTGTTGGTATTTTTCAATGTTGAGGTTGTTGTTGAATTTGTTGGTGTTTTTCAATGTTGAGGTTGTTGTTGTTTTTCAATGTTGAGGTTGTTGTTGAATTTGTTGGTGTTTTTCAATGTTGAAGTTGTTGTTGAATTTGTTGGTGTTTTTTAATGTTGAGGTTGTTGTTGTTTTTCAATGTTGAGGTTGTTGTTGAATTTGTTGGTGTTTTTCAATGTTGAGGTTGTTGTTGTTTTTCAATGTTGAGGTTGTTGTTGAATTTCTTGGTGTTTTTCAATGTTGAGGTTGTTGTTGTTTTTCAATGTTGAGGTTGTTGTTGAATTTGTTGGTTTTTTTCAATGTTGAGGTTGTTGGTGTTTTTCAATGTTGAGGTTGTTGTTGAATTTGTTGGTGTTTTTCAATGTTGAGGTTGTTGTTGTTTTTTAATGTTGAGGTTGTTGTTGAATTTGTTGGTGTTTTTCAATGTTGAGGTTGTTGTTGTTTTTCAATGTTGAGGTTGTTGTTGAATTTGTTGGTGTTTTTCAATTTCGAGGTTGTTGTTGAATTTGTTGGTGTTTTTCAATGTTGAAGTTGTTGTTGAATTTGTTGGTGTTTTTCAATGTTGAGGTTGTTGTTGTTTTTCAATGTTGACGTTGTTGTTGAATTTGTTGGTGTTTTTCAATGTTGAGGTTGTTGTTGTTTTTCAATGTTGAGGTTGTTGTTGAATTTATTGCTGTTTTTCAATGTTGAGGATGTTGTTGAATTTGTTGGTGTTTTTCAATGTTGAGTTTGTTGTTGTTTTTCAATGTTGAGGTTGTTGTTGAATTTGTTGGTGTTTTTCAAAGTTGAGTTTGTTGTTGTTTTTCAATGTTGAGGTTTTTGTTAAATTTGTTGGTGTTTTTCAATGTTGAGTTTGTTGTTGTTTTTCAATGTTGAGGTTGTTGTTGAATTTGTTGGTGTTTTTCAATGTTCAGGTTGTTGTTGTTTTTCAATGTTGAGGTTGTTGTTGAATTTGTTGGTGTTTTTTCAATGTTGAGGTTGTTGTTGTTTTTCATTGTTGAGGTTGTTGTTGAATTTGTTGGTGTTTTTCAATGTTGAGGTTGTTGTTGAATTTGTTGGTGTTTTTCAATGTTGAGGTTGTTGTTGAATTTGTTGGTGTTTTTCAATGTTGAGGTTGTTGTTGTTTTTCAATGTTGAGGTTGTTGTTGAGTTTGTTGGTGTTTTTCAATCTTGAGTTTGTTGTTGAATTTGTTGGTGTTTTTCAATGTTGAGGTTGTTGTTGTTTTTCAATGTTGAGGTTGTTGTTGAATTTGTTGGTGTTTTTTCAATTTTGAGGTTGTTGGTGTTTTTCAATGTTGAGGTTGTTGTTGAAGTTGATGCTGTTTTTCAATGTCGAGGTTGTTGTTGAATTTGTTGGTGTTTTTCAATGTTGAAGTTGTTGTTGAATTTGTTGGTGTTTTTCAATGTTGAGGTTGTTGTTGTTTTTCAATGTTGAAGTTGTTGTTGAATTTGTTGGTGTTTTTCAACGTTGAGGTTGTTGTTGTTTTTTCAATGCTGAGGTTGTTGTTGAATTTGTTGGTGTTTTTCAATGTTGAGGTTGTTGTTGAATTTGTTGGTGTTTTTTCAATGTTGAGGTTGTTGTTGTTTTTCAATGTTGAGGTTGTTGTTGAATTTGTTGGTGTTTTTCAATGTTGAGGTTGTTGTTGTTTTTCAATGTTGAGTTTGCTGTTGAATTTGTTGGTGTTTTTCAATGTTGAAGTTGTTGTTGAATTTGTTGGTGTTTTTCAATGTTGAGATTGTTGTTGTTTTTCAATGTTGAGGTTGTTGTTGAATTTGTTGGTGTTTTTAAATGTTGAGGTTGTTGTTGAATTTGTTGGTGTTTTTCAATGTTGAGGTTGTTGTTTTTTAATGTTGAGGTTGTTGTTGAATTTGTTGCTGTTTTTCAATGTTGAGGTTGTTGTTGTTTTTCAATGTTGAGGTTGTTGTTGAATTTGTTGGTGTTTTTCAATTTCGAGGTTGTTGTTGAATTTGTTGGTGCTTTTCAATGTTGAAGTTGTTGTTGAATTTGTTGGTGTTTTTCAATGTTGAGGTTGTTGTTGTTTTTCAAAGTTGAGGTTGTTGCTGAATTTGTTGGTGTTTTTCAATGTTGAGGTTGTTGTTGAATTTGTTGGTGTTTTTCAATGTTGAGGTTGTTGTTGTTTTTCAATGTTGAGGTTGTTGTTGAATTTGTTGGAGTTTTTCAATGTTGAGGTTGTTGTTGTTTTTCAATGTTGAGGTTGTTGTTGAATTTATTGGTGTTTTTCAATGTTGAGGATGTTGTTGAATTTGTTGGTGTTTTTCAATGTTGAGGTAGTTGTTGCTTTTCAATGTTGAGGTTATTGTTGAATTTGTTGGTGTTTTTCAATGTTGAGTTTGTTGTTGTTATTCAATGTTGAGGTTGTTGTTGAATTTGTTGGTGTTTTTCAATGTTGAGGTTGTTGTTGTTTTTCAATGTTGAGATTGTTGTTGAGTTTGTTGGTGTTTTTCAATCTTGAGTTTGTTGTTGAATTTGTTGGTGTTTTTCAATGTTGAGGTTGTTGTTGAATTTGTTGGTGTTTTTCAATGTTGAGGTTGTTGTTGTTTTTAAATGTTGACGTTGTTGTTGAATTTGTTGGTGTTTTTTCAATTTTGAGGTTGTTGGTGTTTTTCAATGTTGAGGTTGTTGTTGAAGTTGATGGTGTTTTTCAATGTCGAGGTTGTTGTTGAGTTTGTTGGTGTTTTTCAATGTTGAAGTTGTTGTTGAATTTGTTGGTGTTTTTCAATTTCGAGGTTGTTGTTGAATTTGTTGGTGTTTTTCAATGTTGAAGTTTTTGTTGAATTTGTTGGTGTTTTTCAATGTTGAGGTTGTTGTTGTTTTTCAATGTTGAGGTTGTTGTTGTATTTGTTGGTGTTTTTCAATTTCGAGGTTGTTGTTGAATTTGTTGGTGTTTTTCAATGTTGAAGTTGTTGTTGAATTTGTTGGTGTTTTTCAATGTTGAGGTTGTTGTTGTTTTTCAATGTTGAGGTTGTTGTTGAATTTGTTGGTGTTTTTCAATGTTGAGGTTGTTGTTGTTTTTCATTGTTGAGGTTGTTGTTGAATTTGTTGGAGTTTTTCAATCTTGAGGTTGTTGTTGTATTTGTTGGTGTTTTTCAATGTTGAGGTTGTTGTTGAATTTGTTGGTGTTGTTCAATGTTGAGGTTGTTGTTGTTTTTAAATGTTGAGGTTGTTGTTGAATTTGTTGGAGTTTTTTCAATTTTGAGGTTGTTGGTGTTTTTCAATGTTGAGGTTGTTGTTGAAGTTGATGGTGTTTTTCAATGTCGAGGTTGTTGTTGAATTTGTTGGTGTTTTTCAATGTTGAAGTTGTTGTTGAATTTGTTGGTGTTTTTCAATTTCGAGGTTGCTGTGGAATTTGTTGGTGTTTTTCAATGTTGAAGTTTTTGTTGAATTTGTTGGTGTTTTTCAATGTTGAGGTTGTTGTTGTTTTTCAATGTTGAGGTTGTTGTTGAATTTGTTGGTGTTTTTCAACGTTGAGGTTGTTGTTGTTTTTCAATGCTGAGGTTGTTGTTGAATTTGTTGGTGTTTTTCAATGTTGAGGTTGTTGTTGAATTTGTTGGTGTTTTTCAATGTTGAGGTTGTTGTTGTTTTTCAATGTTGAGGTTGTTGTTGAATTTGTTGGTGTTTTTCAATGTTGAGGTTGTTGTTGTTTTTCAATGTTGAGGTTGTTGTTGAATTTGTTGGTGTTTTTCAATGTTGAAGTTGTTGTTGAATTTGTTGGTGTTTTTTAATGTTGAGGTTGTTGTTGTTTTTCAATGTTGAGGTTGTTGTTGAATTTGTTGGTGTTTTTCAATGTTGAGGTTGTTGGTGTTTTTCAATGTTGAGGTTGTTGTTGAATTTGTTGGTGTTTTTCAATGTTGAGGTTGTTGTTGTTTTTCAATGTTGAGGTTGTTGTTGAATTTGTTGGTGTTTTTCAATGTTGAGGTTGTTGGTGTTTTTCAATGTTGAGGTTGTTGTTGAATTTGTTGGTGTTTTTCAATGTTGAGGTTGTTGTTGAATTTGTTGGTGTTTTCCAATGTTGAGGTTGTTGTTGTTTTTTAATGTTGAGGTTGTTTTTGAATTTGTTGGTGTTTTTCAATGTTGTGGTTGTTGTTGTTTTTCAATGTTGAGGTTGTTGTTGAATTTGTTGGTGTTTTTCAATTTCGATGTTGTTGTTGAATTTGTTGGTGTTTTTCAATGTTGAAGTTGTTGTTGAATTTGTTGGTGTTTTTCAATGTTGAGGTTGTTGTTGTTTTTCAAAATTGAGGTTGTTGTTGAATTTGTTGGTGTTTTTCAATGTTGAGGTTGTTGTTGTTTTTCAATGCTGAGGTTGTTGCTGAATTTGTTGGTGTTTTTCAATGTTGAGGTTGTTGTTGAATTTGTTGGTGTTTTTCAATGTTGAGGTTGTTGTTGTTTTTCAATGTTGATGTTGTTGTTGAATTTGTTGGTGTTTTTCAATGTTGAGGTTGTTGTTGTTTTTCAATGTTGAGGTTGTTGTTGAATTTATTGGTGTTTTTCAATGTTGAGGTTGTTGTTGAATTTGTTGGTGTTTTTCAATGTTGAGTTTGTTGTTGTTTTTCAATGTTGAGGTTGTTGTTGAATTTGTTGTTGTTTTTCAATGTTGATGTTGTTGTTGAATTTGTTGGTGTTTTTCAATGTTGAGGTTGTTGTTGTTTTTCATTGTTGAGGTTGTTGTTGAATTTGTTGGAGTTTTTCAATGTTGAGGTTGTTGTTGAATTTGTTGGTGTTTTTCAATGTTGAGGTTGTTGTTGAATTTGTTGGTGTTTTTCAATGTTGAGGTTGTTGTTTTTCAATGTTGAGGTTGTTGTTGAGTTTGTTGGTGTTTTTCAATCTTGAGTTTGTTGTTGAATTTGTTGGTGTTTTTCAATGTTGAGGTTGTTGTTGAATTTGTTGGTGTTTTTCAATGTTGAGGTTGTTGTTCTTTTTAAATGTTGACGTTGTTGTTGAATTTGTTGGTGTTTTTTCAATTTTGAGGTTGTTGGTGTTTTTCAATGTTGAGGTTGTTGTTGAAGTTGATGGTGTTTTTCAATGTCGGGGTTGTTGTTGAGTTTGTTGGTGTTTTTCAATGTTGAAGTTGTTGTTGAATTTGTTGGTGTTTTTCAATTTCGAGGTTGTTGTTGAATTTGTTGGTGTTTTTCAATGTTGAAGTTTTTGTTGAATTTGTTGGTGTTTTTCAATGTTGAGGTTGTTGTTGTTTTTCAATGTTGAGGTTGTTGTTGAATTTTTTGGTGTTTTTCAACGTTGAGGTTGCGGTTGTTTTTCAATGCTGAGGTTGTTGTTGAATTTGTTGGTATTTTTCAATGTTGAGGTTGTTGTTGAATTTGTTGGTGTTTTTCAATGTTGAGGTTGTTGTTGTTTTTCAATGTTGAGGTTGTTGTTGAATTTGTTGGTGTTTTTCAATGTTGAAGTTGTTGTTGAATTTGTTGGTGTTTTTTAATGTTGAGGTTGTTGTTGTTTTTCAATGTTGAGGTTGTTGTTGAATTTGTTGGTGTTTTTCAATGTTGAGGTTGTTGTTGTTTTTCAATGTTGAGGTTGTTGTTGAATTTCTTGGTGTTTTTCAATGTTGAGGTTGTTGTTGTTTTTCAATGTTGAGGTTGTTGTTGAATTTGTTGGTTTTTTTCAATGTTGAGGTTGTTGGTGTTTTTCAATGTTGAGGTTGTTGTTGAATTTGTTGGTGTTTTTCAATGTTGAGGTTGTTGTTGAATTTGTTGGTGTTTTTCAATGTTGAGGTTGTTGTTGTTTTTTAATGTTGAGGTTGTTGTTGAATTTGTTGGTGTTTTTCAATGTTGAGGTTGTTGTTGTTTTTCAATGTTGAGGTTGTTGTTGAATTTGTTGGTGTTTTTCAATTTCGAGGTTGTTGTTGAATTTGTTGGTGTTTTTCAATGTTGAAGTTGTTGTTGAATTTGTTGGTGTTTTTCAATGTTGAGGTTGTTGTTGTTTTTCAATGTTGAGGTTGTTGTTGAATTTGTTGGTGTTTTTCAATGTTGAGGTTGTTGTTGTTTTTCAATGTTGAGGTTGTTGTTGAATTTATTGGTGTTTTTCAATGTTGAGGATGTTGTTGAATTTGTTGGTGTTTTTCAATGTTGAGTTTGTTGTTGTTTTTCAATGTTGAGGTTGTTGTTGAATTTGTTGGTGTTTTTCAAAGTTGAGTTTGTTGTTGTTTTTCAATGTTGAGGTTCTTGTTGAATTTGTTGGTGTTTTTCAATGTTGAGTTTGTTGTTGTTTTTCAATGTTGAGGTTGTTGTTGAATTTGTTGGTGTTTTTCAATGTTCAGGTTGTTGTTGTTTTTCAATGTTGAGGTTGTTGTTGAATTTGTTGGTGTTTTTCAATGTTGAGGTTGTTGTTGTTTTTCATTGTTGAGGTTGTTGTTGAATTTGTTGGTGTTTTTCAACGTTGAGGTTGTTGTTGTTTTTCAATGCTGAGGTTGTTGTTGAATTTGTTGGTATTTTTCAATGTTGAGGTTGTTGTTGAATTTGTTGGTGTTTTTCAATGTTGAGGTTGTTGTTGTTTTTCAATGTTGAGGTTGTTGTTGAATTTGTTGGTGTTTTTCAATGTTGAAGTTGTTGTTGAATTTGTTGGTGTTTTTTAATGTTGAGGTTGTTGTTGTTTTTCAATGTTGAGGTTGTTGTTGAATTTGTTGGTGTTTTTCAATGTTGAGGTTGTTGTTGTTTTTCAATGTTGAGGTTGTTGTTGAATTTCTTGGTGTTTTTCAATGTTGAGGTTGTTGTTGTTTTTCAATGTTGAGGTTGTTGTTGAATTTGTTGGTTTTTTTCAATGTTGAGGTTGTTGGTGTTTTTCAATGTTGAGGTTGTTGTTGAATTTGTTGGTGTTTTTCAATGTTGAGGTTGTTGTTGTTTTTTAATGTTGAGGTTGTTGTTGAATTTGTTGGTGTTTTTCAATGTTGAGGTTGTTGTTGTTTTTCAATGTTGAGGTTGTTGTTGAATTTGTTGGTGTTTTTCAATTTCGAGGTTGTTGTTGAATTTGTTGGTGTTTTTCAATGTTGAAGTTGTTGTTGAATTTGTTGGTGTTTTTCAATGTTGAGGTTGTTGTTGTTTTTTCAATGTTGACGTTGTTGTTGAATTTGTTGGTGTTTTTCAATGTTGAGGTTGTTGTTGTTTTTCAATGTTGAGGTTGTTGTTGAATTTATTGCTGTTTTTCAATGTTGAGGATGTTGTTGAATTTGTTGGTGTTTTTCAATGTTGAGTTTGTTGTTGTTTTTCAATGTTGAGGTTGTTGTTGAATTTGTTGGTGTTTTTCAAAGTTGAGTTTGTTGTTGTTTTTCAATGTTGAGGTTTTTGTTAAATTTGTTGGTGTTTTTCAATGTTGAGTTTGTTGTTGTTTTTCAATGTTGAGGTTGTTGTTGAATTTGTTGGTGTTTTTCAATGTTCAGGTTGTTGTTGTTTTTCAATGTTGAGGTTGTTGTTGAATTTGTTGGTGTTTTTCAATGTTGAGGTTGTTGTTGTTTTTCATTGTTGAGGTTGTTGTTGAATTTGTTGGTGTTTTTCAATGTTGAGGTTGTTGTTGAATTTGTTGGTGTTTTTCAATGTTGAGGTTGTTGTTGAATTTGTTGGTGTTTTTCAATGTTGAGGTTGTTGTTGTTTTTCAATGTTGAGGTTGTTGTTGAGTTTGTTGGTGTTTTTCAATCTTGAGTTTGTTGTTGAATTTGTTGGTGTTTTTCAATGTTGAGGTTGTTGTTGTTTTTCAATGTTGAGGTTGTTGTTGAATTTGTTGGTGTTTTTTCAATTTTGAGGTTGTTGGTGTTTTTCAATGTTGAGGTTGTTGTTGAAGTTGATGCTGTTTTTCAATGTCGAGGTTGTTGTTGAATTTGTTGGTGTTTTTCAATGTTGAAGTTGTTGTTGAATTTGTTGGTGTTTTTCAATGTTGAGGTTGTTGTTGTTTTTCAATGTTGAAGTTGTTGTTGAATTTGTTGGTGTTTTTCAACGTTGAGGTTGTTGTTGTTTTTCAATGCTGAGGTTGTTGTTGAATTTGTTGGTGTTTTTCAATGTTGAGGTTGTTGTTGAATTTGTTGGTGTTTTTCAATGTTGAGGTTGTTGTTGTTTTTCAATGTTGAGGTTGTTGTTGAATTTGTTGGTGTTTTTCAATGTTGAGGTTGTTGTTGTTTTTCAATGTTGAGTTTGCTGTTGAATTTGTTGGTGTTTTTCAATGTTGAAGTTGTTGTTGAATTTGTTGGTGTTTTTCAATGTTGAGATTGTTGTTGTTTTTCAATGTTGAGGTTGTTGTTGAATTTGTTGGTGTTTTTAAATGTTGAGGTTGTTGTTGAATTTGTTGGTGTTTTTCAATGTTGAGGTTGTTGTTTTTTAATGTTGAGGTTGTTGTTGAATTTGTTGCTGTTTTTCAATGTTGAGGTTGTTGTTGTTTTTCAATGTTGAGGTTGTTGTTGAATTTGTTGGTGTTTTTCAATTTCGAGGTTGTTGTTGAATTTGTTGGTGCTTTTCAATGTTGAAGTTGTTGTTGAATTTGTTGGTGTTTTTCAATGTTGAGGTTGTTGTTGTTTTTCAAAGTTGAGGTTGTTGCTGAATTTGTTGGTGTTTTTCAATGTTGAGGTTGTTGTTGAATTTGTTGGTGTTTTTCAATGTTGAGGTTGTTGTTGTTTTTCAATGTTGAGGTTGTTGTTGAATTTGTTGGAGTTTTTCAATGTTGAGGTTGTTGTTGTTTTTCAATGTTGAGGTTGTTGTTGAATTTATTGGTGTTTTTCAATGTTGAGGATGTTGTTGAATTTGTTGGTGTTTTTCAATGTTGAGGTAGTTGTTGCTTTTCAATGTTGAGGTTATTGTTGAATTTGTTGGTGTTTTTCAATGTTGAGTTTGTTGTTGTTATTCAATGTTGAGGTTGTTGTTGAATTTGTTGGTGTTTTTCAATGTTGAGGTTGTTGTTGTTTTTCAATGTTGAGATTGTTGTTGAGTTTGTTGGTGTTTTTCAATCTTGAGTTTGTTGTTGAATTTGTTGGTGTTTTTCAATGTTGAGGTTGTTGTTGAATTTGTTGGTGTTTTTCAATGTTGAGGTTGTTGTTGTTTTTAAATGTTGACGTTGTTGTTGAATTTGTTGGTGTTTTTTCAATTTTGAGGTTGTTGGTGTTTTTCAATGTTGAGGTTGTTGTTGAAGTTGATGGTGTTTTTCAATGTCGAGGTTGTTGTTGAGTTTGTTGGTGTTTTTCAATGTTGAAGTTGTTGTTGAATTTGTTGGTGTTTTTCAATTTCGAGGTTGTTGTTGAATTTGTTGGTGTTTTTCAATGTTGAAGTTTTTGTTGAATTTGTTGGTGTTTTTCAATGTTGAGGTTGTTGTTGTTTTTCAATGTTGAGGTTGTTGTTGAATTTGTTGGTGTTTTTCAACGTTGAGGTTGTTGTTGTTTTTCAATGCTGAGGTTGTTGTTGAATTTGTTGGTATTTTTCAATGTTGAGGTTGTTGTTGAATTTGTTGGTGTTTTTCAATGTTGAGGTTGTTGTTGTTTTTCAATGTTGAGGTTGTTGTTGAATTTGTTGGTGTTTTTCAATGTTGAAGTTGTTGTTGAATTTGTTGGTGTTTTTTAATGTTGAGGTTGTTGTTGTTTTTCAATGTTGAGGTTGTTGTTGAATTTGTTGGTGTTTTTCAATGTTGAGGTTGTTGTTGTTTTTCAATGTTGAGGTTGTTGTTGAATTTCTTGGTGTTTTTCAATGTTGAGGTTGTTGCTGTTTTTCAATGTTGAGGTTGTTGTTGAATTTGTTGGTTTTTTTCAATGTTGAGGTTGTTGGTGTTTTTCAATGTTGAGGTTGTTGTTGAATTTGTTGGTGTTTTTCAATGTTGAGGGTGTTGCTGAATTTGTTGGTGTTTTTCAATGTTGAGGTTGTTGTTGTTTTTTAATGTTGAGGTTGTTGTTGAATTTGTTGGTGTTTTTCAATGTTGAGGTTGTTGTTGTTTTTCAATGTTGAGGTTGTTGTTGAATTTGTTGGTGTTTTTCAATTTCGAGGTTGTTGTTGAATTTGTTGGTGTTTTTCAATGTTGAAGTTGTTGTTGAATTTGTTGGTGTTTTTCAATGTTGAGGTTGTTGTTGTTTTTCAAAGTTGAGGTTGTTGTTGAATTTGTTGGTGTTTTTCAATGTTGAGGATGTTGTTGTTTTTCAATGCTGAGGTTGTTGCTGAATTTGTTGGTGTTTTTCAATGTTGAGGTTGTTGTTGAATTTGTTGGTGGTTTTCAATGTTGAGGTTGTTGTTGTTTTTCAATGTTGAGGTTGTTGTTGAATTTGTTGGTGTTTTTCAATGTTGAGGTTGTTGTTGTTTTTCAATGTTGAGGATGTTGTTGAATTTAATGGTGTTTTTCAATGTTGAGGATGTTGTTGAATTTGTTGGTGTTTTTCAATGTTTAGTTTGTTGTTGTTTTTCAATGTTGAGGTTGTTGTTGAATTTGTTGGTGTTTTTCAAAGTTGAGTTTGTTGTTGTTTTTCAATGTTGAGGTTGTTGTTGAATTTGTTGGTGTTTTTCAATGTTGAGTTTGTTGTTGTTTTTCAATGTTGAGGTTGTTGTTGAATTTGTTGGTGTTTTTCAATGTTCAGGTTGTTGTTGTTTTTCAATGTTGAGGTTGTTGTTGAATTTGTTGGTGTTTTTCAATGTTGAGGTTGTTGTTGTTTTTCATTGTTGAGGTTGTTGTTGAATTTGTTGGTGTTTTTCAATGTTGAGGTTGTTGTTGAATTTGTTGGTGTTTTTCAATGTTGAGGTTGTTGTTGAATTTGTTGGTGTTTTTCAATGTTGAGGTTGTTGTTGTTTTTCTATGTTGAGGTTGTTGTTGAGTTTGTTGGTGTTTTTCAATCTTGAGTTTGTTGTTGAATTTGTTGGTGTTTTTCAATGTTGAGGTTGTTGTTGTTTTTAAATGTTGAGGTTGTTGTTGAATTTGTTGGTGTTTTTCAATGTTGAAGTTGTTGTTGAATTTGTTGGTGTTTTTCAATGTTGAGATTGTTGTTTTTTTTCAATGTTGAGGTTGTTGTTGAATTTGTTGGTGTTTTTAAATGTTGAGGTTGTTGTTGAATTTGTTGGTGTTTTTCAATGTTGAGGTTGTTGTTGAATTTGTTGGTGTTTTTCAATGTTGAGGTTGTTGTTTTTTAATGTTGAGGTTGTTGTTGAATTTGTTGCTGTTTTTCAATGTTGAGGTTGTTGTTGTTTTTCAATGTTGAGGTTGTTGTTGAATTTGTTGGTGTTTTTCAATTTCGAGGTTGTTGTTGAATTTGTTGCTGCTTTTCAATGTTGAAGTTGTTGTTGAATTTGTTGGTGTTTTTCAATGTTGAGGATGTTGTTGAATTTGTTGGAGTTTTTCAATGTTGAGGTAGTTGTTGTTTTTCAATGTTGAGGTTATTGTTGAATTTGTTGGTGTTTTTCAATGTTGAGTTTGTTGTTGTTATTCAATGTTGAGGTTGTTGTTGAATTTGTTGGTGTTTTTCAATATTGAGGTTGTTGTTGTTTTTCAATGTTGAGGTTGTTGTTGAATTTGTTGGTGTTTTTCAATGTTGAGGTTGTTGTTGTTTTTCATTGTTGAGGTTGTTGTTGAATTTGTTGGAGTTTTTCAATGTTGAGGTTGTTGTTGAATTTGTTGGTGATTTTCAATGTTGAGGTTGTTGTTGAATTTGTTGGTGTTTTTCAATGTTGAGGTTGTTGTTGTTTTTCAATGTTGAGGTTGTTGTTGAGTTTATTGGTGTTTTTCAATCTTGTGTTTGTTGTTGAATTTGTTGGTGTTTTTCAATGTTGAGGTTGTTGTTGAATTTGTTGGTGTTTTTCAATGTTGAGGTTGTTGTTGTTTTTAAATGTTGAGGTTGTTGTTGAATTTGTTCGTGTTTTTTCAATTTTGAGGTTGTTGGTGTTTTTCAATGTTGAGGTTGTTGTTGAAGTTGATGGTGTTTTTCAATTTCGAGGTTGTTGTTGAATTTGTTGGTGTTTTTCAATGTTGAAGTTGTTGTTGAATTTGTTGGTGTTTTTCAATTTCGAGGTTGTTGTTGAATTTGTTGGTGTTTTTCAATGTTGAAGTTTTTGTTAAACTTGTTGGTGTTTTTCAATGTTGAGGTTGTTGTTGTTTTTCAATGTTGAGGTTGTTGTTGAATTTGTTGGTGTTTTTCAACGTTGAGGTTGTTGTTGTTTTTCAATGCTGAGGTTGTTGTTGAATTTGTTGGTGTTTCTCAATGTTGAGGTTGTTGTTGAATTTGTTGGTGTTTTTCAATGTTGAGGTTGTTGTTGTTTTTCAATGTTGAGGTTGTTGTTGAATTTGTTGGTGTTTTTCAATGTTGAGGTTGTTGCTGTTTTTCAATGTTGAGGTTGTTGTTGAATTTGTTGGTTTTTTTCAATGTTGAGGTTGTTGGTGTTTTTCAATGTTGAGGTTGTTGTTGAATTTGTTGGTGTTTTTCAATGTTGAGGGTGTTGTTGAATTTGTTGGTGTTTTTCAAAGTTGAGTTTGTTGTTGTTTTTCAATGTTGAGGTTTTTGTTAAATTTGTTGGTGTTTTTCAATGTTGAGTTTGTTGTTGTTTTTCAATGTTGAGGTTGTTGTTGAATTTGTTGGTGTTTTTCAATGTTCAGGTTGTTGTTGTTTTTCAATGTTGAGGTTGTTGTTGAATTTGTTGGTGTTTTTCAATGTTGAGGTTGTTGTTGTTTTTCATTGTTGAGGTTGTTGTTGAATTTGTTGGTGTTTTTCAATGTTGAGGTTGTTGTTGAATTTGTTGGTGTTTTTCAATGTTGAGGTTGTTGTTGAATTTGTTGGTGTTTTTCAATGTTGAGGTTGTTGTTGTTTTTCAATGTTGAGGTTGTTGTTGAGTTTGTTGGTGTTTTTCAATCTTGAGTTTGTTGTTGAATTTGTTGGTGTTTTTCAATGTTGAGGTTGTTGTTGTTTTTAAATGTTGAGGTTGTTGTTGAATTTGTTGGTGTTTTTTTCAATTTTGAGGTTGTTGGTGTTTTTCAATGTTGAGGTTGTTGTTGAAGTTGATGCTGTTTTTCAATGTCGAGGTTGTTGTTGAATTTGTTGGTGTTTTTCAATGTTGAAGTTGTTGTTGAATTTGTTGGTGTTTTTCAATGTTGAGGTTGTTGTTGTTTTTCAATGTTGAGGTTGTTGTTGAATTTGTTGGTGTTTTTCAACGTTGAGGTTGTTGTTGTTTTTCAATGCTGAGGTTGTTGTTGAATTTGTTGGTGTTTTTCAATGTTGAGGTTGTTGTTGAATTTGTTGGTGTTTTTCAATGTTGAGGTTGTTGTTGTTTTTCAATGTTGAGGTTGTTGTTGAATTTGTTGGTGTTTTTCAATGTTGAGGTTGTTGTTGTTTTTCAATGTTGAGGTTGCTGTTGAATTTGTTGGTGTTTTTCAATGTTGAAGTTGTTGTTGAATTTGTTGGTGTTTTTCAATGTTGAGATTGTTGTTGTTTTTCAATGTTGAGGTTGTTGTTGAATTTGTTGGTGTTTTTAAATGTTGAGGTTGTTGTTGAATTTGTTGGTGTTTTTCAATGTTGAGGTTGTTGTTTTTTAATGTTGAGGTTGTTGTTGAATTTGTTGCTGTTTTTCAATGTTGAGGTTGTTGTTGTTTTTCAATGTTGAGGTTGTTGTTGAATTTGTTGGTGTTTTTCAATTTCGAGGTTGTTGTTGAATTTGTTGGTGCTTTTCAATGTTGAAGTTGTTGTTGAATTTGTTGGTGTTTTTCAATGTTGAGGTTGTTGTTGTTTTTCAAAGTTGAGGTTGTTGCTGAATTTGTTGGTGTTTTTCAATGTTGAGGTTGTTGTTGAATTTGTTGGTGTTTTTCAATGTTGAGGTTGTTGTTGTTTTTCAATGTTGAGGTTGTTGTTGAATTTGTTGGAGTTTTTCAATGTTGAGGTTGTTGTTGTTTTTCAATGTTGAGGTTGTTGTTGAATTTATTGGTGTTTTTCAATGTTGAGGATGTTGTTGAATTTGCTGGTGTTTTTCAATGTTGAGGTAGTTGTTGCTTTTCAATGTTGAGGTTATTGTTGAATTTGTTGGTGTTTTTCAATGTTGAGTTTGTTGTTGTTATTCAATGTTGAGGTTGTTGTTGAATTTGTTGGTGTTTTTCAATGTTGAGGTTGTTGTTGTTTTTCAATGTTGAGGTTGTTGTTGAGTTTGTTGGTGTTTTTCAATCTTGAGTTTGTTGTTGAATTTGTTGGTGTTTTTCAATGTTGAGGTTGTTGTTGAATTTGTTGGTGTTTTTCAATGTTGAGGTTGTTGTTGTTTTTAAATGTTGACGTTGTTGTTGAATTTGTTCGTGTTTTTTCAATTTTGAGGTTGTTGGTGTTTTTCAATGTTGAGGTTGTTGTTGAAGTTGATGGTGTTTTTCAATGTCGAGGTTGTTGTTGAGTTTGTTGGTGTTTTTCAATGTTGAAGTTGTTGTTGAACTTGTTGGTGTTTTTCAATTTCGAGGTTGTTGTTGAATTTGTTGGTGTTTTTCAATGTTGAAGTTTTTGTTGAATTTGTTGGTGTTTTTCAATGTTGAGGTTGTTGTTGTTTTTCAATGTTGAGGTTGTTGTTGAATTTGTTGGTGTTTTTCAACGTTGAGGTTGTTGTTGTTTTTCAATGCTGAGGTTGTTGTTGAATTTGTTGGTATTTTTCAATGTTGAGGTTGTTGTTGAATTTGTTGGTGTTTTTCAATGTTGAGGTTGTTGTTGTTTTTCAATGTTGAGGTTGTTGTTGAATTTGTTGGTGTTTTTCAATGTTGAAGTTGTTGTTGAATTTGTTGGTGTTTTTTAATGTTGAGGTTGTTGTTGTTTTTCAATGTTGAGGTTGTTGTTGAATTTGTTGGTGTTTTTCAATGTTGAGGTTGTTGTTGTTTTTCAATGTTGAGGTTGTTGTTGAATTTCTTGGTGTTTTTCAATGTTGAGGTTGTTGCTGTTTTTCAATGTTGAGGTTGTTGTTGAATTTGTTGGTTTTTTTCAATGTTGAGGTTGTTGGTGTTTTTCAATGTTGAGGTTGTTGTTGAATTTGTTGGTGTTTTTCAATGTTGAGGGTGTTGTTGAATTTGTTGGTGTTTTTCAATGTTGAGGTTGTTGTTGTTTTTTAATGTTGAGGTTGTTGTTGAATTTGTTGGTGTTTTTCAATGTTGAGGTTGTTGTTGTTTTTCAATGTTGAGGTTGTTGTTGAATTTGTTGGTGTTTTTCAATTTCGAGGTTGTTGTTGAATTTGTTGGTGTTTTTCAATGTTGAAGTTGTTGTTGAATTTGTTGGTGTTTTTCAATGTTGAGGTTGTTGCTGTTTTTCAATGTTGAGGTTGTTGTTGAATTTGTTGGTGTTTTTCAATGTTGAGGTTGTTGTTTGTTTTCAATGCTGAGGATGTTGTTGAATTTATTGGTGTTTTTCAATGTTGAGGATGTTGTTGAATTTGTTGGTGTTTTTCAATGTTGAGGATGTTGTTGAATTTGTTGGTGTTTTTCAATGTTGAGTTTGTTGTTGTTTTTCAATGTTGAGGTTGTTGTTGAATTTGTTGGTGTTTTTCAAAGTTGAGTTTGTTGTTGTTTTTCAATGTTGAGGTTGTTGTTGAATTTGTTGGTGTTTTTCAATGTTGAGTTTGTTGTTGTTTTTCAATGTTGAGGTTGTTGTTGAATTTGTTGGTGTTTTTCAATGTTCAGGTTGTTGTTGTTTTTCAATGTTGAGGTTGTTGTTGAATTTGTTGGTGTTTTTCAATGTTGAGGTTGTTGTTGTTTTTCTATGTTTAGGTTGTTGTTGAGTTTGTTGGTGTTTTTCAATCTTGAGTTTGTTGTTGAATTTGTTGGTGTTTTTCAATGTTGAGGTTGTTGTTGTTTTTAAATGTTGAGGTTGTTGTTGAATTTGTTGGTGTTTTTCAATGTTGAGATTGTTGTTGTTTTTCAATGTTGAGGTTGTTGTTGAATTTGTTGGTGTTTTTAAATGTTGAGGTTGTTGTTGAATTTGTTGGTGTTTTTCAATGTTGAGGTTGTTGTTGAATTTGTTGGTGTTTTTCAATGTTGAGGTTGTTGTTTTTTAATGTTGAGGTTGTTGTTGAATTTGTTGCTGTTTTTCAATGTTGAGGTTGTTGTTGTTTTTCAATGTTGAGGTTGTTGTTGAATTTGTTGGTGTTTTTCAATTTCGAGGTTGTTGTTGAATTTGTTGCTGCTTTTCAATGTTGAAGTTGTTGTTGAATTTGTTGGTGTTTTTCAATGTTGAGGTTGTTGTTGTTTTTCAAAGTTGAGGTTGTTGCTGAATCTGTTGGTGTTTTTCAATGTTGAGGTTGTTGTTGAATTTGTTGGTGTTTTTCAATGTTGAGGTTGTTGTTGTTTTTCAATGTTGAGGTTGTTGTTGAATTTGTTGGTGTTTTTCAATGTTGAGGATGTTGTTGTTTTTCAATGTTGAGGTTGTTGTTGAATTTATTGGTGTTTTTCAATGTTGAGGATGTTGTTGAATTTGTTGGAGTTTTTCAATGTTGAGGTAGTTGTTGTTTTTCAATGTTGAGGTTATTGTTGAATTTGTTGGTGTTTTTCAATGTTGAGTTTGTTGTTGTTATTCAATGTTGAGGTTGTTGTTGAATTTGTTGGTGTTTTTCAATGTTGAGTTTGTTGTTGTTTTTCAATGTTGAGGTTGTTGTTGAATTTGTTGGTGTTTTTCAATATTGAGGTTGTTGTTGTTTTTCAATGTTGAGGTTGTTGTTGAATTTGTTGGTGTTTTTCAATGTTGAGGTTGTTGTTGTTTTTCATTGTTGAGGTTGTTGTTGAATTTGTTGGAGTTTTTCAATGTTGAGGTTGTTGTTGAATTTGTTGGTGATTTTCAATGTTGAGGTTGTTGTTGAATTTGTTGGTGTTTTTCAATGTTGAGGTTGTTGTTGTTTTTCAATGTTGAGGTTGTTGTTGAGTTTATTGGTGTTTTTCAATCTTGTGTTTGTTGTTGAATTTGTTGGTGTTTTTCAATGTTGAGGTTGTTGTTGAATTTGTTGGTGTTTTTCAATGTTGAGGTTGTTGTTGTTTTTAAATGTTGAGGTTGTTGTTGAATTTGTTCGTGTTTTTTCAATTTTGAGGTTGTTGGTGTTTTTCAATGTTGAGGTTGTTGTTGAAGTTGATGGTGTTTTTCAATTTCGAGGTTGTTGTTGAATTTGTTGGTGTTTTTCAATGTTGAAGTTGTTGTTGAATTTGTTGGTGTTTTTCAATTTCGAGGTTGTTGTTGAATTTGTTGGTGTTTTTCAATGTTGAAGTTTTTGTTAAACTTGTTGGTGTTTTTCAATGTTGAGGTTGTTGTTGTTTTTCAATGTTGAGGTTGTTGTTGAATTTGTTGGTGTTTTTCAACGTTGAGGTTGTTGTTGTTTTTCAATGCTGAGGTTGTTGTTGAATTTGTTGGTGTTTCTCAATGTTGAGGTTGTTGTTGAATTTGTTGGTGTTTTTCAATGTTGAGGTTGTTGTTGTTTTTCAATGTTGAGGTTGTTGTTGAATTTGTTGGTGTTTTTCAATGTTGAGGTTGTTGCTGTTTTTCAATGTTGAGGTTGTTGTTGAATTTGTTGGTTTTTTTCAATGTTGAGGTTGTTGGTGTTTTTCAATGTTGAGGTTGTTGTTGAATTTGTTGGTGTTTTTCAATGTTGAGGGTGTTGTTGAATTTGTTGGTGTTTTTCAATGTCGAGGTTGTTGTTGTTTTTTAATGTTGAGGTTGTTGTTGAATTTGTTGGTGTTTTTCAATGTTGAGGTTGTTGTTGTTTTTCAATGTTGAGGTTGTTGTTGAATTTGTTGGTGTTTTTCAATTTCGAGGTTGTTGTTGAATTTGTTGGTGTTTTTCAATGTTGAAGTTGTTGTTGAATTTGTTGGTGTTTTTCAATGTTGAGGTTGTTGTTGTTTTTCAAAGTTGAGGTTGTTGTTGAGTTTGTTGGTGTTTTTCAATCTTGAGTTTGTTGTTGAATTTGTTGGTGTTTTTCAATGTTGAGGTTGTTGTTGTTTTTAAATGTTGAGGTTGTTGTTGAATTTGTTGGTGTTTTTCAATGTTGAGATTGTTGTTGTTTTTCAATGTTGAGGTTGTTGTTGAATTTGTTGGTGTTTTTAAATGTTGAGGTTGTTGTTGAATTTGTTGGTGTTTTTCAATGTTGAGGTTGTTGTTGAATTTGTTGGTGTTTTTCAATGTTGAGATTGTTGTTTTTTAATGTTGAGGTTGTTGTTGAATTTGTTGCTGTTTTTCAATGTTGAGGTTGTTGTTGTTTTTCAATGTTGAGGTTGTTGTTGAATTTGTTGGTGTTTTTCAATTTCGAGGTTGTTGTTGAATTTGTTGCTGCTTTTCAATGTTGAAGTTGTTGTTGAATTTGTTGGTGTTTTTCAATGTTGAGGTTGTTGTTGTTTTTCAAAGTTGAGGTTGTTGCTGAATTTGTTGGTGTTTTTCAATGTTGAGGTTGTTGTTGAATTTGTTGGTGTTTTTCAATGTTGAGGTTGTTGTTGTTTTTCAATGTTGAGGTTGTTGTTGAATTTGTTGGTGTTTTTCAATGTTGAGGTTGTTGTTGTTTTTCAATGTTGAGGTTGTTGTTGAATTTATTGGTGTTTTTCAATGTTGAGGATGTTGTTGAATTTGTTGGAGTTTTTCAATGTTGAGGTAGTTGTTGTTTTTCAATGTTGAGGTTATTGTTGAATTTGTTGGTGTTTTTCAATGTTGAGTTTGTTGTTGTTATTCAATGTTGAGGTTGTTGTTGAATTTGTTGGTGTTTTTCAATGTTGAGTTTGTTGTTGTTTTTCAATGTTGAGGTTGTTGTTGAATTTGTTGGTGTTTTTCAATATTGAGGTTGTTGTTGTTTTTCAATGTTGAGGTTGTTGTTGAATTTGTTGGTGTTTTTCAATGTTGAGGTTGTTGTTGTTTTTCATTGTTGAGGTTGTTGTTGAATTTGTTGGAGTTTTTCAATGTTGAGGTTGTTGTTGAATTTGTTGGTGATTTTCAATGTTGAGGTTGTTGTTGAATTTGTTGGTGTTTTTCAATGTTGAGGTTGTTGTTGTTTTTCAATGTTGAGGTTGTTGTTGAGTTTATTGGTGTTTTTCAATCTTGTGTTTGTTGTTGAATTTGTTGGTGTTTTTCAATGTTGAGGTTGTTGTTGAATTTGTTGGTGTTTTTCAATGTTGAGGTTGTTGTTGTTTTTAAATGTTGAGGTTGTTGTTGAATTTGTTCGTGTTTTTTCAATTTTGAGGTTGTTGGTGTTTTTCAATGTTGAGGTTGTTGTTGAAGTTGATGGTGTTTTTCAATTTCGAGGTTGTTGTTGAATTTGTTGGTGTTTTTCAATGTTGAAGTTGTTGTTGAATTTGTTGGTGTTTTTCAATTTCGAGGTTGTTGTTGAATTTGTTGGTGTTTTTCAATGTTGAAGTTTTTGTTAAACTTGTTGGTGTTTTTCAATGTTGAGGTTGTTGTTGTTTTTCAATGTTGAGGTTGTTGTTGAATTTGTTGGTGTTTTTCAACGTTGAGGTTGTTGTTGTTTTTCAATGCTGAGGTTGTTGTTGAATTTGTTGGTGTTTCTCAATGTTGAGGTTGTTGTTGAATTTGTTGGTGTTTTTCAATGTTGAGGTTGTTGTTGTTTTTCAATGTTGAGGTTGTTGTTGAATTTGTTGGTGTTTTTCAATGTTGAGGTTGTTGCTGTTTTTCAATGTTGAGGTTGTTGTTGAATTTGTTGGTTTTTTTCAATGTTGAGGTTGTTGGTGTTTTTCAATGTTGAGGTTGTTGTTGAATTTGTTGGTGTTTTTCAATGTTGAGGGTGTTGTTGAATTTGTTGGTGTTTTTCAATGTCGAGGTTGTTGTTGTTTTTTAATGTTGAGGTTGTTGTTGAATTTGTTGGTGTTTTTCAATGTTGAGGTTGTTGTTGTTTTTCAATGTTGAGGTTGTTGTTGAATTTGTTGGTGTTTTTCAATTTCGAGGTTGTTGTTGAATTTGTTGGTGTTTTTCAATGTTGAAGTTGTTGTTGAATTTGTTGGTGTTTTTCAATGTTGAGGTTGTTGTTGTTTTTCAAAGTTGAGGTTGTTGTTGAATTTGTTGGTGTTTTTCAATGTTGAGGTTGTTGTTGTTTTTCAATGCTGAGGTTGTTGCTGAATTTGTTGGTGTTTTTCAATGTTGAGGTTGTTGTTGAATTTGTTGGTGTTTTTCAATGTTGAGGTTGTTGTTGTTTTTCAATGTTGAGGTTGTTGTTGAATTTGTTGGTGTTTTTCAATGTTGAGGTTGTTGTTGTTTTTCACTGTTGAGGATGTTGTTGAATTTATTGGTGTTTTTCAATGTTGAGGATGTTGTTGAATTTGTTGGTGTTTTTCAATGTTGAGTTTGTTGTTGTTTTTCAATGTTGAGGTTGTTGTTGAATTTGTTGGTGTTTTTCAAAGTAGAGTTTGTTGTTATTTTTCAATGTTGAGGTTGTTGTTGAATTTGTTGGTGTTTTTCAATGTTGAGTTTGCTGTTGTTTTTCAATTTTGAGGTTGTTGTTGAATTTGTTGGTGTTTTTCAATGTTCAGGTTGTTGTTGTTTTTCAATGTTGAGGTTGTTGTTGAATTTGTTGGTGTTTTTCGATGTTGAGGTTGTTGTTGTTTTTCATTGTTGAGGTTGTTGTTGAATTTGTTGGTGTTTTTCAATGTTGAGGTTGTTGTTGAATTTGTTGGTGTTTTTCAATGTTGAGGTTGTTGTTGATTTGTTGGTGTTTTTCAATGTTGAGGTTGTTGTTGTTTTTCAATGTTGAGGTTGTTGTTGAATTTGTTGGTGTTTTTCAATTTCGAGGTTGTTGTTGAATTTGTTGGTGCTTTTCAATGTTGAAGTTGTTGTTGAATTTGTTGGTGTTTTTCAATGTTGAGGTTGTTGTTGTTTTTCAAAGTTGAGGTTGTTGCTGAATTTGTTGGTGTTTTTCAATGTTGAGGTTGTTGTTGAATTTGTTGGTGTTTTTCAATGTTGAGGTTGTTGTTGTTTTTCAATGTTGAGGTTGTTGTTGAATTTGTTGGAGTTTTTCAATGTTGAGGTTGTTGTTGTTTTTCAATGTTGAGGTTGTTGTTGAATTTATTGGTGTTTTTCAATGTTGAGGATGTTGTTGAATTTGCTGGTGTTTTTCAATGTTGAGGTAGTTGTTGCTTTTCAATGTTGAGGTTATTGTTGAATTTGTTGGTGTTTTTCAATGTTGAGTTTGTTGTTGTTATTCAATGTTGAGGTTGTTGTTGAATTTGTTGGTGTTTTTCAATGTTGAGGTTGTTGTTGTTTTTCAATGTTGAGGTTGTTGTTGAGTTTGTTGGTGTTTTTCAATCTTGAGTTTGTTGTTGAATTTGTTGGTGTTTTTCAATGTTGAGGTTGTTGTTGAATTTGTTGGTGTTTTTCAATGTTGAGGTTGTTGTTGTTTTTAAATGTTGACGTTGTTGTTGAATTTGTTCGTGTTTTTTCAATTTTGAGGTTGTTGGTGTTTTTCAATGTTGAGGTTGTTGTTGAAGTTGATGGTGTTTTTCAATGTCGAGGTTGTTGTTGAGTTTGTTGGTGTTTTTCAATGTTGAAGTTGTTGTTGAACTTGTTGGTGTTTTTCAATTTCGAGGTTGTTGTTGAATTTGTTGGTGTTTTTCAATGTTGAAGTTTTTGTTGAATTTGTTGGTGTTTTTCAATGTTGAGGTTGTTGTTGTTTTTCAATGTTGAGGTTGTTGTTGAATTTGTTGGTGTTTTTCAACGTTGAGGTTGTTGTTGTTTTTCAATGCTGAGGTTGTTGTTGAATTTGTTGGTATTTTTCAATGTTGAGGTTGTTGTTGAATTTGTTGGTGTTTTTCAATGTTGAGGTTGTTGTTGTTTTTCAATGTTGAGGTTGTTGTTGAATTTGTTGGTGTTTTTCAATGTTGAAGTTGTTGTTGAATTTGTTGGTGTTTTTTAATGTTGAGGTTGTTGTTGTTTTTCAATGTTGAGGTTGTTGTTGAATTTGTTGGTGTTTTTCAATGTTGAGGTTGTTGTTGTTTTTCAATGTTGAGGTTGTTGTTAAATTTCTTGGTGTTTTTCAATGTTGAGGTTGTTGCTGTTTTTCAATGTTGAGGTTGTTGTTGAATTTGTTGGTTTTTTTCAATGTTGAGGTTGTTGGTGTTTTTCAATGTTGAGGTTGTTGTTGAATTTGTTGGTGTTTTTCAATGTTGAGGGTGTTGTTGAATTTGTTGGTGTTTTTCAATGTTGAGGTTGTTGTTGTTTTTTAATGTTGAGGTTGTTGTTGAATTTGTTGGTGTTTTTCAATGTTGAGGTTGTTGTTGTTTTTCAATGTTGAGGTTGTTGTTGAATTTGTTGGTGTTTTTCAATTTCGAGGTTGTTGTTGAATTTGTTGGTGTTTTTCAATGTTGAAGTTGTTGTTGAATTTGTTGGTGTTTTTCAATGTTGAGGTTGTTGCTGTTTTTCAATGTTGAGGTTGTTGTTGAATTTGTTGGTGTTTTTCAATGTTGAGGTTGTTGTTTGTTTTCAATGCTGAGGATGTTGTTGAATTTATTGGTGTTTTTCAATGTTGAGGATGTTGTTGAATTTGTTGGTGTTTTTCAATGTTGAGGATGTTGTTGAATTTGTTGGTGTTTTTCAATGTTGAGTTTGTTGTTGTTTTTCAATGTTGAGGTTGTTGTTGAATTTGTTGGTGTTTTTCAAAGTTGAGTTTGTTGTTGTTTTTCAATGTTGAGGTTGTTGTTGAATTTGTTGGTGTTTTTCAATGTTGAGTTTGTTGTTGTTTTTCAATGTTGAGGTTGTTGTTGAATTTGTTGGTGTTTTTCAATGTTCAGGTTGTTGTTGTTTTTCAATGTTGAGGTTGTTGTTGAATTTGTTGGTGTTTTTCAATGTTGAGGTTGTTGTTGTTTTTCTATGTTTAGGTTGTTGTTGAGTTTGTTGGTGTTTTTCAATCTTGAGTTTGTTGTTGAATTTGTTGGTGTTTTTCAATGTTGAGGTTGTTGTTGTTTTTAAATGTTGAGGTTGTTGTTGAATTTGTTGGTGTTTTTCAATGTTGAGATTGTTGTTGTTTTTCAATGTTGAGGTTGTTGTTGAATTTGTTGGTGTTTTTAAATGTTGAGGTTGTTGTTGAATTTGTTGGTGTTTTTCAATGTTGAGGTTGTTGTTGAATTTGTTGGTGTTTTTCAATGTTGAGGTTGTTGTTTTTTAATGTTGAGGTTGTTGTTGAATTTGTTGCTGTTTTTCAATGTTGAGGTTGTTGTTGTTTTTCAATGTTGAGGTTGTTGTTGAATTTGTTGGTGTTTTTCAATTTCGAGGTTGTTGTTGAATTTGTTGCTGCTTTTCAATGTTGAAGTTGTTGTTGAATTTGTTGGTGTTTTTCAATGTTGAGGTTGTTGTTGTTTTTCAAAGTTGAGGTTGTTGCTGAATCTGTTGGTGTTTTTCAATGTTGAGGTTGTTGTTGAATTTGTTGGTGTTTTTCAATGTTGAGGTTGTTGTTGTTTTTCAATGTTGAGGTTGTTGTTGAATTTGTTGGTGTTTTTCAATGTTGAGGATGTTGTTGTTTTTCAATGTTGAGGTTGTTGTTGAATTTATTGGTGTTTTTCAATGTTGAGGATGTTGTTGAATTTGTTGGAGTTTTTCAATGTTGAGGTAGTTGTTGTTTTTCAATGTTGAGGTTATTGTTGAATTTGTTGGTGTTTTTCAATGTTGAGTTTGTTGTTGTTATTCAATGTTGAGGTTGTTGTTGAATTTGTTGGTGTTTTTCAATGTTGAGTTTGTTGTTGTTTTTCAATGTTGAGGTTGTTGTTGAATTTGTTGGTGTTTTTCAATATTGAGGTTGTTGTTGTTTTTCAATGTTGAGGTTGTTGTTGAATTTGTTGGTGTTTTTCAATGTTGAGGTTGTTGTTGTTTTTCATTGTTGAGGTTGTTGTTGAATTTGTTGGAGTTTTTCAATGTTGAGGTTGTTGTTGAATTTGTTGGTGATTTTCAATGTTGAGGTTGTTGTTGAATTTGTTGGTGTTTTTCAATGTTGAGGTTGTTGTTGTTTTTCAATGTTGAGGTTGTTGTTGAGTTTATTGGTGTTTTTCAATCTTGTGTTTGTTGTTGAATTTGTTGGTGTTTTTCAATGTTGAGGTTGTTGTTGAATTTGTTGGTGTTTTTCAATGTTGAGGTTGTTGTTGTTTTTAAATGTTGAGGTTGTTGTTGAATTTGTTCGTGTTTTTTCAATTTTGAGGTTGTTGGTGTTTTTCAATGTTGAGTTTGTTGTTGAAGTTGATGGTGTTTTTCAATTTCGAGGTTGTTGTTGAATTTGTTGGTGTTTTTCAATGTTGAAGTTGTTGTTGAATTTGTTGGTGTTTTTCAATTTCGAGGTTGTTGTTGAATTTGTTGGTGTTTTTCAATGTTGAAGTTTTTGTTAAACTTGTTGGTGTTTTTCAATGTTGAGGTTGTTGTTGTTTTTCAATGTTGAGGTTGTTGTTGAATTTGTTGGTGTTTTTCAACGTTGAGGTTGTTGTTGTTTTTCAATGCTGAGGTTGTTGTTGAATTTGTTGGTGTTTCTCAATGTTGAGGTTGTTGTTGAATTTGTTGGTGTTTTTCAATGTTGAGGTTGTTGTTGTTTTTCAATGTTGAGGTTGTTGTTGAATTTGTTGGTGTTTTTCAATGTTGAGGTTGTTGCTGTTTTTCAATGTTGAGGTTGTTGTTGAATTTGTTGGTTTTTTTCAATGTTGAGGTTGTTGGTGTTTTTCAATGTTGAGGTTGTTGTTGAATTTGTTGGTGTTTTTCAATGTTGAGGGTGTTGTTGAATTTGTTGGTGTTTTTCAATGTCGAGGTTGTTGTTGTTTTTTAATGTTGAGGTTGTTGTTGAATTTGTTGGTGTTTTTCAATGTTGAGGTTGTTGTTGTTTTTCAATGTTGAGGTTGTTGTTGAATTTGTTGGTGTTTTTCAATTTCGAGGTTGTTGTTGAATTTGTTGGTGTTTTTCAATGTTGAAGTTGTTGTTGAATTTGTTGGTGTTTTTCAATGTTGAGGTTGTTGTTGTTTTTCAAAGTTGAGGTTGTTGTTGAGTTTGTTGGTGTTTTTCAATCTTGAGTTTGTTGTTGAATTTGTTGGTGTTTTTCAATGTTGAGGTTGTTGTTGTTTTTAAATGTTGAGGTTGTTGTTGAATTTGTTGGTGTTTTTCAATGTTGAGATTGTTGTTGTTTTTCAATGTTGAGGTTGTTGTTGAATTTGTTGGTGTTTTTAAATGTTGAGGTTGTTGTTGAATTTGTTGGTGTTTTTCAATGTTGAGGTTGTTGTTGAATTTGTTGGTGTTTTTCAATGTTGAGATTGTTGTTTTTTAATGTTGAGGTTGTTGTTGAATTTGTTGCTGTTTTTCAATGTTGAGGTTGTTGTTGTTTTTCAATGTTGAGGTTGTTGTTGAATTTGTTGGTGTTTTTCAATTTCGAGGTTGTTGTTGAATTTGTTGCTGCTTTTCAATGTTGAAGTTGTTGTTGAATTTGTTGGTGTTTTTCAATGTTGAGGTTGTTGTTGTTTTTCAAAGTTGAGGTTGTTGCTGAATTTGTTGGTGTTTTTCAATGTTGAGGTTGTTGTTGAATTTGTTGGTGTTTTTCAATGTTGAGGTTGTTGTTGTTTTTCAATGTTGAGGTTGTTGTTGAATTTGTTGGTGTTTTTCAATGTTGAGGTTGTTGTTGTTTTTCAATGTTGAGGTTGTTGTTGAATTTATTGGTGTTTTTCAATGTTGAGGATGTTGTTGAATTTGTTGGAGTTTTTCAATGTTGAGGTAGTTGTTGTTTTTCAATGTTGAGGTTATTGTTGAATTTGTTGGTGTTTTTCAATGTTGAGTTTGTTGTTGTTATTCAATGTTGAGGTTGTTGTTGAATTTGTTGGTGTTTTTCAATGTTGAGTTTGTTGTTGTTTTTCAATGTTGAGGTTGTTGTTGAATTTGTTGGTGTTTTTCAATATTGAGGTTGTTGTTGTTTTTCAATGTTGAGGTTGTTGTTGAATTTGTTGGTGTTTTTCAATGTTGAGGTTGTTGTTGTTTTTCATTGTTGAGGTTGTTGTTGAATTTGTTGGAGTTTTTCAATGTTGAGGTTGTTGTTGAATTTGTTGGTGATTTTCAATGTTGAGGTTGTTGTTGAATTTGTTGGTGTTTTTCAATGTTGAGGTTGTTGTTGTTTTTCAATGTTGAGGTTGTTGTTGAGTTTATTGGTGTTTTTCAATCTTGTGTTTGTTGTTGAATTTGTTGGTGTTTTTCAATGTTGAGGTTGTTGTTGAATTTGTTGGTGTTTTTCAATGTTGAGGTTGTTGTTGTTTTTAAATGTTGAGGTTGTTGTTGAATTTGTTCGTGTTTTTTCAATTTTGAGGTTGTTGGTGTTTTTCAATGTTGAGGTTGTTGTTGAAGTTGATGGTGTTTTTCAATTTCGAGGTTGTTGTTGAATTTGTTGGTGTTTTTCAATGTTGAAGTTGTTGTTGAATTTGTTGGTGTTTTTCAATTTCGAGGTTGTTGTTGAATTTGTTGGTGTTTTTCAATGTTGAAGTTTTTGTTAAACTTGTTGGTGTTTTTCAATGTTGAGGTTGTTGTTGTTTTTCAATGTTGAGGTTGTTGTTGAATTTGTTGGTGTTTTTCAACGTTGAGGTTGTTGTTGTTTTTCAATGCTGAGGTTGTTGTTGAATTTGTTGGTGTTTCTCAATGTTGAGGTTGTTGTTGAATTTGTTGGTGTTTTTCAATGTTGAGGTTGTTGTTGTTTTTCAATGTTGAGGTTGTTGTTGAATTTGTTGGTGTTTTTCAATGTTGAGGTTGTTGCTGTTTTTCAATGTTGAGGTTGTTGTTGAATTTGTTGGTTTTTTTCAATGTTGAGGTTGTTGGTGTTTTTCAATGTTGAGGTTGTTGTTGAATTTGTTGGTGTTTTTCAATGTTGAGGGTGTTGTTGAATTTGTTGGTGTTTTTCAATGTCGAGGTTGTTGTTGTTTTTTAATGTTGAGGTTGTTGTTGAATTTGTTGGTGTTTTTCAATGTTGAGGTTGTTGTTGTTTTTCAATGTTGAGGTTGTTGTTGAATTTGTTGGTGTTTTTCAATTTCGAGGTTGTTGTTGAATTTGTTGGTGTTTTTCAATGTTGAAGTTGTTGTTGAATTTGTTGGTGTTTTTCAATGTTGAGGTTGTTGTTGTTTTTCAAAGTTGAGGTTGTTGTTGAATTTGTTGGTGTTTTTCAATGTTGAGGTTGTTGTTGTTTTTCAATGCTGAGGTTGTTGCTGAATTTGTTGGTGTTTTTCAATGTTGAGGTTGTTGTTGAATTTGTTGGTGTTTTTCAATGTTGAGGTTGTTGTTGTTTTTCAATGTTGAGGTTGTTGTTGAATTTGTTGGTGTTTTTCAATGTTGAGGTTGTTGTTGTTTTTCACTGTTGAGGATGTTGTTGAATTTATTGGTGTTTTTCAATGTTGAGGATGTTGTTGAATTTGTTGGTGTTTTTCAATGTTGAGTTTGTTGTTGTTTTTCAATGTTGAGGTTGTTGTTGAATTTGTTGGTGTTTTTCAAAGTAGAGTTTGTTGTTATTTTTCAATGTTGAGGTTGTTGTTGAATTTGTTGGTGTTTTTCAATGTTGAGTTTGCTGTTGTTTTTCAATTTTGAGGTTGTTGTTGAATTTGTTGGTGTTTTTCAATGTTCAGGTTGTTGTTGTTTTTCAATGTTGAGGTTGTTGTTGAATTTGTTGGTGTTTTTCGATGTTGAGGTTGTTGTTGTTTTTCATTGTTGAGGTTGTTGTTGAATTTGTTGGTGTTTTTCAATGTTGAGGTTGTTGTTGAATTTGTTGGTGTTTTTCAATGTTGAGGTTGTTGTTGATTTGTTGGTGTTTTTCAATGTTGAGGTTGTTGTTGTTTTTCAATGTTGAGGTTGTTGTTGAGTTTGTTGGTGTTTTTCAATCTTGAGTTTGTTGTTGAATTTGTTGGAATTTTTCAATGTTGAGGTTGTTGTTGTTTTTAAATGTTGAGGTTGTTGTTGAATTTGTTGGTGTTTTTTCAATTTTGAGGTTGTTGGTGTTTTTCAATGTTGAGGTTGTTGTTGAAGTTGATGGTGTTTTTCAATGTCGAGGTTGTTGTTGAATTCGTTGGTGTTTTTCAATGTTGAAGTTGTTGTTGAATTTGTTGGTGTTTTTCAATTTCGAGGTTGTTGTTGAATTTGTTGGTGTTTTTCAATGTTGAAGTTTTTGTTGAATTTGTTGGTGTTTTTCAATGTTGAGGTTGTTGTTGTTTTTCAATGTTGAGGTTGTTGTTGAATTTGTTGGTGTTTTTCAACGTTGAGGTTGTTGTTGTTTTTCAATGCTAATGTTGTTGTTGAATTTGTTGGTGTTTTTCAATGTTGAGGTTGTTGTTGAATTTGTTGGTGTTTTTCAATGTTGAGGTTGTTGTTGTTTTTCAATGTTGAGGTTGTTGTTGAATTTGTTGGTGTTTTTCAATGTTGAGGTTGTTGTTGTTTTTCAATGTTGAGGTTGCTGTTGAATTTGTTGGTGTTTTTCAATGTTGAAGTTGTTGTTGTTTTTCAATGTTGAGGTTGTTGTTGAATTTGTTGGTGTTTTTCAATGTTGAGTTTGCTGTTGTTTTTCAATGTTGAGGTTGTTGTTGAATTTGTTGGTGTTTTTCAATGTTCAGGTTGTTGTTGTTTTTCAAAGTTGAGGTTGTTGCTGAATCTGTTGGTGTTTTTCAATGTTGAGGTTGTTGTTGAATTTGTTGGTGTTTTTCAATGTTGAGGTTGTTGTTGTTTTTCAATGTTGAGGTTGTTGTTGAATTTGTTGGTGTTTTTCAATGTTGAGGATGTTGTTGTTTTTCAATGTTGAGGTTGTTGTTGAATTTATTGGTGTTTTTCAATGTTGAGGATGTTGTTGAATTTGTTGGAGTTTTTCAATGTTGAGGTAGTTGTTGTTTTTCAATGTTGAGGTTATTGTTGAATTTGTTGGTGTTTTTCAATGTTGAGTTTGTTGTTGTTATTCAATGTTGAGGTTGTTGTTGAATTTGTTGGTGTTTTTCAATGTTGAGTTTGTTGTTGTTTTTCAATGTTGAGGTTGTTGTTGAATTTGTTGGTGTTTTTCAATATTGAGGTTGTTGTTGTTTTTCAATGTTGAGGTTGTTGTTGAATTTGTTGGTGTTTTTCAATGTTGAGGTTGTTGTTGTTTTTCATTGTTGAGGTTGTTGTTGAATTTGTTGGAGTTTTTCAATGTTGAGGTTGTTGTTGAATTTGTTGGTGATTTTCAATGTTGAGGTTGTTGTTGAATTTGTTGGTGTTTTTCAATGTTGAGGTTGTTGTTGTTTTTCAATGTTGAGGTTGTTGTTGAGTTTATTGGTGTTTTTCAATCTTGTGTTTGTTGTTGAATTTGTTGGTGTTTTTCAATGTTGAGGTTGTTGTTGAATTTGTTGGTGTTTTTCAATGTTGAGGTTGTTGTTGTTTTTAAATGTTGAGGTTGTTGTTGAATTTGTTCGTGTTTTTTCAATTTTGAGGTTGTTGGTGTTTTTCAATGTTGAGGTTGTTGTTGAAGTTGATGGTGTTTTTCAATTTCGAGGTTGTTGTTGAATTTGTTGGTGTTTTTCAATGTTGAAGTTGTTGTTGAATTTGTTGGTGTTTTTCAATTTCGAGGTTGTTGTTGAATTTGTTGGTGTTTTTCAATGTTGAAGTTTTTGTTAAACTTGTTGGTGTTTTTCAATGTTGAGGTTGTTGTTGTTTTTCAATGTTGAGGTTGTTGTTGAATTTGTTGGTGTTTTTCAACGTTGAGGTTGTTGTTGTTTTTCAATGCTGAGGTTGTTGTTGAATTTGTTGGTGTTTCTCAATGTTGAGGTTGTTGTTGAATTTGTTGGTGTTTTTCAATGTTGAGGTTGTTGTTGTTTTTCAATGTTGAGGTTGTTGTTGAATTTGTTGGTGTTTTTCAATGTTGAGGTTGTTGCTGTTTTTCAATGTTGAGGTTGTTGTTGAATTTGTTGGTTTTTTTCAATGTTGAGGTTGTTGGTGTTTTTCAATGTTGAGGTTGTTGTTGAATTTGTTGGTGTTTTTCAATGTTGAGGGTGTTGTTGAATTTGTTGGTGTTTTTCAATGTCGAGGTTGTTGTTGTTTTTTAATGTTGAGGTTGTTGTTGAATTTGTTGGTGTTTTTCAATGTTGAGGTTGTTGTTGTTTTTCAATGTTGAGGTTGTTGTTGAATTTGTTGGTGTTTTTCAATTTCGAGGTTGTTGTTGAATTTGTTGGTGTTTTTCAATGTTGAAGTTGTTGTTGAATTTGTTGGTGTTTTTCAATGTTGAGGTTGTTGTTGTTTTTCAAAGTTGAGGTTGTTGTTGAGTTTGTTGGTGTTTTTCAATCTTGAGTTTGTTGTTGAATTTGTTGGTGTTTTTCAATGTTGAGGTTGTTGTTGTTTTTAAATGTTGAGGTTGTTGTTGAATTTGTTGGTGTTTTTCAATGTTGAGATTGTTGTTGTTTTTCAATGTTGAGGTTGTTGTTGAATTTGTTGGTGTTTTTAAATGTTGAGGTTGTTGTTGAATTTGTTGGTGTTTTTCAATGTTGAGGTTGTTGTTGAATTTGTTGGTGTTTTTCAATGTTGAGATTGTTGTTTTTTAATGTTGAGGTTGTTGTTGAATTTGTTGCTGTTTTTCAATGTTGAGGTTGTTGTTGTTTTTCAATGTTGAGGTTGTTGTTGAATTTGTTGGTGTTTTTCAATTTCGAGGTTGTTGTTGAATTTGTTGCTGCTTTTCAATGTTGAAGTTGTTGTTGAATTTGTTGGTGTTTTTCAATGTTGAGGTTGTTGTTGTTTTTCAAAGTTGAGGTTGTTGCTGAATTTGTTGGTGTTTTTCAATGTTGAGGTTGTTGTTGAATTTGTTGGTGTTTTTCAATGTTGAGGTTGTTGTTGTTTTTCAATGTTGAGGTTGTTGTTGAATTTGTTGGTGTTTTTCAATGTTGAGGTTGTTGTTGTTTTTCAATGTTGAGGTTGTTGTTGAATTTATTGGTGTTTTTCAATGTTGAGGATGTTGTTGAATTTGTTGGAGTTTTTCAATGTTGAGGTAGTTGTTGTTTTTCAATGTTGAGGTTATTGTTGAATTTGTTGGTGTTTTTCAATGTTGAGTTTGTTGTTGTTATTCAATGTTGAGGTTGTTGTTGAATTTGTTGGTGTTTTTCAATGTTGAGTTTGTTGTTGTTTTTCAATGTTGAGGTTGTTGTTGAATTTGTTGGTGTTTTTCAATATTGAGGTTGTTGTTGTTTTTCAATGTTGAGGTTGTTGTTGAATTTGTTGGTGTTTTTCAATGTTGAGGTTGTTGTTGTTTTTCATTGTTGAGGTTGTTGTTGAATTTGTTGGAGTTTTTCAATGTTGAGGTTGTTGTTGAATTTGTTGGTGATTTTCAATGTTGAGGTTGTTGTTGAATTTGTTGGTGTTTTTCAATGTTGAGGTTGTTGTTGTTTTTCAATGTTGAGGTTGTTGTTGAGTTTATTGGTGTTTTTCAATCTTGTGTTTGTTGTTGAATTTGTTGGTGTTTTTCAATGTTGAGGTTGTTGTTGAATTTGTTGGTGTTTTTCAATGTTGAGGTTGTTGTTGTTTTTAAATGTTGAGGTTGTTGTTGAATTTGTTCGTGTTTTTTCAATTTTGAGGTTGTTGGTGTTTTTCAATGTTGAGGTTGTTGTTGAAGTTGATGGTGTTTTTCAATTTCGAGGTTGTTGTTGAATTTGTTGGTGTTTTTCAATGTTGAAGTTGTTGTTGAATTTGTTGGTGTTTTTCAATTTCGAGGTTGTTGTTGAATTTGTTGGTGTTTTTCAATGTTGAAGTTTTTGTTAAACTTGTTGGTGTTTTTCAATGTTGAGGTTGTTGTTGTTTTTCAATGTTGAGGTTGTTGTTGAATTTGTTGGTGTTTTTCAACGTTGAGGTTGTTGTTGTTTTTCAATGCTGAGGTTGTTGTTGAATTTGTTGGTGTTTCTCAATGTTGAGGTTGTTGTTGAATTTGTTGGTGTTTTTCAATGTTGAGGTTGTTGTTGTTTTTCAATGTTGAGGTTGTTGTTGAATTTGTTGGTGTTTTTCAATGTTGAGGTTGTTGCTGTTTTTCAATGTTGAGGTTGTTGTTGAATTTGTTGGTTTTTTTCAATGTTGAGGTTGTTGGTGTTTTTCAATGTTGAGGTTGTTGTTGAATTTGTTGGTGTTTTTCAATGTTGAGGGTGTTGTTGAATTTGTTGGTGTTTTTCAATGTCGAGGTTGTTGTTGTTTTTTAATGTTGAGGTTGTTGTTGAATTTGTTGGTGTTTTTCAATGTTGAGGTTGTTGTTGTTTTTCAATGTTGAGGTTGTTGTTGAATTTGTTGGTGTTTTTCAATTTCGAGGTTGTTGTTGAATTTGTTGGTGTTTTTCAATGTTGAAGTTGTTGTTGAATTTGTTGGTGTTTTTCAATGTTGAGGTTGTTGTTGTTTTTCAAAGTTGAGGTTGTTGTTGAATTTGTTGGTGTTTTTCAATGTTGAGGTTGTTGTTGTTTTTCAATGCTGAGGTTGTTGCTGAATTTGTTGGTGTTTTTCAATGTTGAGGTTGTTGTTGAATTTGTTGGTGTTTTTCAATGTTGAGGTTGTTGTTGTTTTTCAATGTTGAGGTTGTTGTTGAATTTGTTGGTGTTTTTCAATGTTGAGGTTGTTGTTGTTTTTCACTGTTGAGGATGTTGTTGAATTTATTGGTGTTTTTCAATGTTGAGGATGTTGTTGAATTTGTTGGTGTTTTTCAATGTTGAGTTTGTTGTTGTTTTTCAATGTTGAGGTTGTTGTTGAATTTGTTGGTGTTTTTCAAAGTAGAGTTTGTTGTTATTTTTCAATGTTGAGGTTGTTGTTGAATTTGTTGGTGTTTTTCAATGTTGAGTTTGCTGTTGTTTTTCAATTTTGAGGTTGTTGTTGAATTTGTTGGTGTTTTTCAATGTTCAGGTTGTTGTTGTTTTTCAATGTTGAGGTTGTTGTTGAATTTGTTGGTGTTTTTCGATGTTGAGGTTGTTGTTGTTTTTCATTGTTGAGGTTGTTGTTGAATTTGTTGGTGTTTTTCAATGTTGAGGTTGTTGTTGAATTTGTTGGTGTTTTTCAATGTTGAGGTTGTTGTTGATTTGTTGGTGTTTTTCAATGTTGAGGTTGTTGTTGTTTTTCAATGTTGAGGTTGTTGTTGAGTTTGTTGGTGTTTTTCAATCTTGAGTTTGTTGTTGAATTTGTTGGAATTTTTCAATGTTGAGGTTGTTGTTGTTTTTAAATGTTGAGGTTGTTGTTGAATTTGTTGGTGTTTTTTCAATTTTGAGGTTGTTGGTGTTTTTCAATGTTGAGGTTGTTGTTGAAGTTGATGGTGTTTTTCAATGTCGAGGTTGTTGTTGAATTCGTTGGTGTTTTTCAATGTTGAAGTTGTTGTTGAATTTGTTGGTGTTTTTCAATTTCGAGGTTGTTGTTGAATTTGTTGGTGTTTTTCAATGTTGAAGTTTTTGTTGAATTTGTTGGTGTTTTTCAATGTTGAGGTTGTTGTTGTTTTTCAATGTTGAGGTTGTTGTTGAATTTGTTGGTGTTTTTCAACGTTGAGGTTGTTGTTGTTTTTCAATGCTAATGTTGTTGTTGAATTTGTTGGTGTTTTTCAATGTTGAGGTTGTTGTTGAATTTGTTGGTGTTTTTCAATGTTGAGGTTGTTGTTGTTTTTCAATGTTGAGGTTGTTGTTGAATTTGTTGGTGTTTTTCAATGTTGAGGTTGTTGTTGTTTTTCAATGTTGAGGTTGCTGTTGAATTTGTTGGTGTTTTTCAATGTTGAAGTTGTTGTTGTTTTTCAATGTTGAGGTTGTTGTTGAATTTGTTGGTGTTTTTCAATGTTGAGTTTGCTGTTGTTTTTCAATGTTGAGGTTGTTGTTGAATTTGTTGGTGTTTTTCAATGTTCAGGTTGTTGTTGTTTTTCAATGTTGAGGTTGTTGTTGAATTTGTTGGTGTTTTTCAATGTTGAGGTTGTTGTTGTTTTTCATTGTTGAGGTTGTTGTTGAATTTGTTGGTGTTTTTCAATGTTGAGGTTGTTGTTGAATTTGTTGGTTTTTTTCAATTTTGAGGTTGTTGTTGAATTTGTTGGTGTTTTTCAATGTTGAGGTTGTTGTTGTTTTTCAATGTTGAGGTTGTTGTTGAGTTTGTTGGTGTTTTTCAATCTTGAGTTTGTTGTTGAATTTGTTGGAATTTTTCAATGTTGAGGTTGTTGTTGTTTTTAAATGTTGAGGTTGTTGTTGAATTTGTTGGTGTTTTTTCAATTTTGAGGTTGTTGGTGTTTTTCAATGTTGAGGTTGTTGTTGAAGTTGATGGTGTTTTTCAATGTCGAGGTTGTTGTTGAATTTGTTGGTGTTTTTCAATGTTGAAGTTGTTGTTGAATTTGTTGGTGTTTTTCAATTTCGAGGTTGTTGTTGAATTTGTTGGTGTTTTTCAATGTTGAGGTTGTTGTTGTTTTTCAATGTTGAGGTTGTTGTTGAGTTTGTTGGTGTTTTTCAATCTTGAGTTTGTTGTTGAATTTGTTGGAATTTTTCAATGTTGAGGTTGTTGTTGTTTTTAAATGTTGAGGTTGTTGTTGAATTTGTTGGTGTTTTTCAATGTTGAAGTTGTTGTTGAATTTGTTGGTGTTTTTCAATTTCGAGGTTGTTGTTGAATTTTTTGGTGTTTTTCAATGTTGAAGTTTTTGTTGAATTTGTTGGTGTTTTTCAATGTTGAGGTTGTTGTTGTTTTTCAATGTTGAGGTTGTTGTTGAATTTGTTGGTGTTTTTCAACGTTGAGGTTGTTGTTGTTTTTCAATGCTAAGGTTGTTGTTGAATTTGTTGGTGTTTTTCAATGTTGAGGTTGTTGTTGAATTTGTTGGTGTTTTTCAATGTTGAGGTTGTTGTTGTTTTTCAATGTTGAGGTTGTTGTTGAATTTGTTGGTGTTTTTCAATGTTGAGGTTGTTGTTGTTTTTCAATGTTGAGGTTGCTGTTGAATTTGTTGGTGTTTTTCAATGTTGAAGTTGTTGTTGTTTTTCAATGTTGAGGTTGTTGTTGAATTTGTTGGTGTTTTTCAATGTTGAGTTTGCTGTTGTTTTTCAATGTTGAGGTTGTTGTTGAATTTGTTGGTGTTTTTCATTGTTCAGGTTGTTGTTGTTTTTCAATGTTGAGGTTGTTGTTGAATTTGTTGGTGTTTTTCAATGTTGAGGTTGTTGTTGTTTTTCATTGTTGAGGTTGTTGTTGAATTTGTTGGTGTTTTTCAATGTTGAGGTTGTTGTTGAATTTGTTGGTGTTTTTCAATGTTGAGGTTGTTGTTGAATTTGTTGGTGTTTTTCAATGTTGAGGTTGTTGTTGTTTTTCAATGTTGAGGTTGTTGTTGAGTTTGTTGGTGTTTTTCAATCTTGAGTTTGTTGTTGAATTTGTTGGAATTTTTCAATGTTGAGGTTGTTGTTGTTTTTAAATGTTGAGGTTGTTGTTGAATTTGTTGGTGTTTTTTCAATTTTGAGGTTGTTGGTGTTTTTCAATGTTGAGGTTGTTGTTGAAGTTGTTGGTGTTTTTCAATGTCGAGGTTGTTGTTGAATTTGTTGGTGTTTTTCAATGTTGAAGTTGTTGTTGAATTTGTTGGTGTTTTTCAATTTCGAGGTTGTTGTTGAATTTGTTGGTGTTTTTCAATGTTGAAGTTTTTGTTGAATTTGTTGGTGTTTTTCAATGTTGAGGTTGTTGTTGTTTTTCAATGTTGAGGTTGTTGTTGAATTTGTTGGTGTTTTTCAACGTTGAGGTTGTTGTTGTTTTTCAATGCTAACGTTGTTGTTGAATTTGTTGGTGTTTTTCAATGTTGAGGTTGTTGTTGAATTTGTTGGTGTTTTTCAATGTTGAGGTTGTTGTTGTTTTTCAATGTTGAGGTTGTTGTTGAATTTGTTGGTGTTTTTCAATGTTGAGGTTGTTGTCGTTTTTCAATGTTGAGGTTGCTGTTGAATTTGTTGGTGTTTTTCAATGTTGAAGTTGTTGTTGAATTTGTTGGTGTTTTTCAATGTTGAGATTGTTGTTGTTTTTCAATGTTGAGGTTGTTGTTGAATTTGTTGGTGTTTTTAAATGTTGAGGTTGTTGTTGAATTTGTTGGTGTTTTTCAATGTTGAGGTTGTTGTTTTTTAATGTTGAGGTTGTTGTTGAATTTGTTGCTGTTTTTCAATGTTGAGGTTGTTGTTGTTTTTCAATGTTGAGGTTGTTGTTGAATTTGTTGGTGTTTTTCAATTTCGAGGTTGTTGTTGAATTTGTTGGTGCTTTTCAATGTTGAAGTTGTTGTTGAATTTGTTGGTGTTTTTCAATGTTGAGGTTGTTGTTGTTTTTCAAAGTTGAGGTTGTTGCTGAATTTGTTGGTGTTTTTCAATGTTGAGGTTGTTGTTGAATTTGTTGGTGTTTTTCAATGTTGAGGTTGTTGGTGTTTTTCAATGTTGAGGTTGTTGTTGTTTTTCAATGTTGAGGTTGTTGTTGAATTTATTGGTGTTTTTCAATGTTGAGGATGTTGTTGAATTTGTTGGAGTTTTTCAATGTTGAGGTAGTTGTTGTTTTTCAATGTTGAGGTTATTGTTGAATTTGTTGGTGTTTTTCAATGTTGAGTTTGTTGTTGTTATTCAATGTTGAGGTTGTTGTTGAATTTGTTGCTGTTTTTCAATGTTGAGTTTGTTGTTGTTTTTCAATGTTGAGGTTGTTGTTGAATTTGTTGGTGTTTTTCAATATTGAGGTTGTTGTTGTTTTTCAATGTTGAGGTTGTTGTTGAATTTGTTGGTGTTTTTCAATGTTGAGGTTGTTGTTGTTTTTCATTGTTGAGGTTGTTGTTGAATTTGTTGGAGTTTTTCAATGTTGAGGTTGTTGTTGAATTTGTTGGTGATTTTCAATGTTGAGGTTGTTGTTGAATTTGTTGGTGTTTTTCAATGTTGAGGTTGTTGTTGTTTTTCAATGTTGAGGTTGTTGTTGAGTTTATTGGTGTTTTTCAATCTTGTGTTTGTTGTTGAATTTGTTGGTGTTTTTCAATGTTGAGGTTGTTGTTGAATTTGTTGGTGTTTTTCAATGTTGAGGTTGTTGTTGTTTTTAAGTGTTGAGGTTGTTGTTGAATTTGTTCGTGTTTTTTCAATTTTGAGGTTGTTGGTGTTTTTCAATGTTGATGTTGTTGTTGAATTTGTTGGTGTTTTTCAATGTTGAAGTTTTTGTTGAACTTGTTGGTGTTTTTCAATGTTGAGGTTGTTGTTGTTTTTCAATGTTGAGGTTGTTGTTGAATTTGTTGGTGTTTTTCAACGTTGAGGTTGTTGTTGTTTTTCAATGCTGAGGTTGTTGTTGAATTTGTTGGTGTTTCTGAATGTTGAGGTTGTTGTTGAATTTGTTGGTGTTTTTCAATGTTGAGGTTGTTGTTGTTTTTCAATGTTGAGGTTGTTGTTGAATTTGTTGGTGTTTTTCAATGTTGAGGTTGTTGTTGTTTTTCAATGTTGAGGTTGTTGTTGAATTTGTTGGTGTTTTTCAATGTTGAAGTTGTTGTTGAATTTGTTGGTGTTTTTTAATGTTGAGGT
>JANJGN010003914.1:0-38816 GCA_026770705.1 Isurus oxyrinchus | reverse complement strand
AGACCGACAGAGAGCGAGGGTGGGACAGACGGCAAGACTGACGGGGTGAGAGGTTGGGAAGGGGAGGGAGAGGGGCGAGTAACAGACAGACAGACTGACGTGGAGAGAGGGACGGATGGTGAGGGGGAGGGACAGATGCGCAGATTGACGGGGTGAGATGGAGGGAGCGAATGCGGGAGGGAGAGCGGGATGGACAGACGTAGGGACTGATGGGGAGAGAGGGTGCGAGAGACCGAGGGAGAGAGAGGGAGGGAGGGGAGAGGGGGGAGGGACAGACGGAGAGACTGATGGAGAGAAAGGGAGGGAGGGGGGAGGGGGAGGGAACGACGGACAGACCGACAGAGAGCGAGGGTGGGACAGACGGCAAGACTGACGGGGTGAGCTGCAGGGAGGGAGAGGGTGGCGGGAATGATGGACAAAACTGACAGGTTAGAGGAAGGGAGGGAGAGGGGGATGGACAGTCGGACAGACTGATGGAGAGAGAGGGAGGAAGGGGAGAAGGGGAGGGACAGACGGAGAAACTGACGGAGAGGAGAGTGAGGTAGAGGGGGAGGGACAGACGGGGAGAGAGAGGAGGGAGGGAGAGGGGGAGGTACAAATGGACAGACGGATGGAGAGAGAGGGAGGGAGGGAGAGCGGGATGGACGGACGGAGAGACTGACGGAGTGAGAGTGAGGGAGAGGGGGAGGCACAGACAGACAGACTGACAGAGAGAAGGAGGGACAGACTGACAGATAGATGGTTTAGAGTGGGAGGGAGGGAGGGGGGTGCTGGGCAGACGGACAGACTGACGGAGAGAGAGGGAGCAAGGGAGAGGGGGTGGGGACAAACAGAGTGCGGGAGGGATGGAGAGGGGGAGGGACATACGGAGAGTCTCACGGAGAGAGAGGGAGGGATGGAGAGGGGGAGGGGCAGACGGACAGATTGATGGTGAGAGTGGGAAGGAGGGAGAGGGTGCGGGGCAGAAGGACAGACTGACGGAGAGAGAGGGAGGGAGGGAGAGTGGGTGGGGCAGACGGACAGACTGATAGAGAGAGAGGGAGGGAGGGGGGAGGGACAGACGGACAGAATGACAGAGAGAGAGGGAGGGACAGAGAGGGGGAGGGACATACTGATGGAGAGAAAGGGAGGGAGGGGGGCTGGGCAGGCGGACAGACTGACGGGAGAGAGTGGGAGAGTGGAGAGAGAGTGAGGGAAAGACGGACAGACTGATGGAGAGAGAGGGAGGGTGGGAGGGAGAGGGGAAGGGGTGAGGGAAAGACTGACGAAGAGAGTGAGGGAGGCAGGCAGAGGGAGAGGGACAGACGGCCAGACTGACAGAGAGAGAGGGAGGGAGGGACAGGGGGAGGGACAGACAGAGAGACTGACAGAGATTGAAATTGAGGGAGTGGTGGAGGGACAGATCGACAGAATGATGGATAGAGAGGGAGGGAGGAGAGGGGAGCGGGGGAGGGACAGACTGGGAGAGGGTGGGAGAGGGGCAGGGACAGACAGACAGACTGACGGAGAGAGGGAGGGAGGGAGAGTGGGAGGTACAGACGCAGAGAATGATGGTGAGAGTCGGAGGGAGGGAGAAGGTGCGGGACAGACAGGCAGACTGATGTAGAGAGAGAGGGAGGGAGAGGTGGAGGCACAGACGGAGAAACTGATGGTGAGCGAGGGAGGGGGGATGGAAAGACGCATAGAGTGATAGAGGAAGAGGGAGGGAGAGAGGGAGAGGGAGAGGGACAGACAGAGAGCGGGAGGGATGGAGAGGGGGAGGGACAGATGGACAGATTGATGGTGAGAGTGGGAGGGAGGGAGAGGGGTGTGAGGTAGAAGGACAGACTGAGAAGAGAGAGGGCGGGATGGAGAGTGGGTGGGGCAGATGGACAGGCTGATGGAGAGAGAGGGAGGGAGGGGGGAGGGACAGACGGACAGATTGATGGTGAGAGTGGGAGGGAGGGAGAGGGTGCGGGAAACAAGGACAGACTGACGGGAGAGAGAGGCTGGGGAGGGAGAGTGGGTGGGGCAGACGGACAGACTGATGGAGAGAGAGGGAGGGAGGGGGGAGGACAGACGGACAGACTGACGGAAAGAGAGGGAGGGACGGAGTGGGGGAGGGACAGACTGATGGAGAGAGAGGGAGGGAGGGAGGTGGCGGTGCAGGCGGACTGACTGACGGAGAGAGAGGGAGAGAGGAGAGAGAGTGAGGGAAGGACGGACAGACTGATGGAGGGAGAGGGAGGGCGGGAGGGAGAGGGGAAGAGACAGAGGGAAAGACTGACGGAGAGAGTGAGGGACGCAGAGGGGGAGGGACAGACGGAGAGACTGACAGAGAGAGTGAAATTGAGGGAGTGGCAGAGGGACAGATCGACAGAATGATGGATAGAGAGGGAGGGAGGGAGAGGAGGAGGGACAGACTGAGAGAGGGAGGGAGGGGCGGAGGGACAGACGGACAGACTGACGGAGAGAGGGAGGGGAGGGAGACTGGGAGGTACAGATGGAGAGAATGATGGTGAGAGTCGGAGGGAGGGAGAAGGGAAGGGACAGACAGACAGACTGACGTACAGAGAGAGAGAGGGAGAGGTGGAGGCACAGATGGACTGACTGACGGAGAGAGAGGGAGGGAGGGAGAGAGGGAGGGACAGATGCACAGACTGATGGAGGGAGAGGGAGGGAGAGAGGGAGAGGTGGAGGCACAGATGGAGAAACTGATGGGGGGAGCGAGGCAGAGGGGGAGGGACAGATGGACTGACTGACAGAGGAAGAAGGCGGGAGAGAGGGAGAGGGGGAGGGACAGATGGACAGACTGATGGAGAGAGTGGGAGGGAGGGAGAAGGGGAGGGACAGATGGACAGACTGACAGAGAGGGAGGGAGTGAGAGGGTTAGGGATGGATGGACAGAGTGTCGTGGAGAGAGGGGAGTGAGCGAGAGCGGGAGGTAGAGCGGGATGGACAGACGGATGGGTTGCCGGGTCGAGAGGGAGACCGGGAGGGACAGATAGGAAGAGAGAGCGAGGGAGTGAGAAGGGGCGGGACAGACGGACAGACTGACGGGTAGAGAGGGAGGGAGGGAGTGGGGGTTGGACAGAAGGACAGACTGACGGACATGGAGGGAGGGAGAGAGAGAGGGACAGAAGGAAAAGACTGATGCGGACAGAGGGAGGGAGGGAGACGGGGAAGTGACAGACGGACAGACTGACGGTGAGAGCGGGAGGGGGAGAGGGACAGATGGAGAGACTGACGGGTTGAGAGGGAGGGAGGGAGAGGGGTAGGGACAGACGGATAGACTGAAGATGAGAGAGGGAGGGAGGTATACTGAGGGAAAGATGGACAGACTGACGGGTAGAGGGGGAGGAAAGGGAGTGGGGGATGGACAGAAGGACAGGCTGACGGACATAGAGGGAGGGAGGGAGAGTGAGAGGGACAGACGGACAGACTGACGGAGAGAGAGGGTGGGACAGACGGACAGACTGACGGAGAGAGAGGGAGGGAGGCGGGGGGGAGGGACAGACGGAAAGACTGATGGGGTCAGAGGGAGGGAGGGGGGGAGGGACAGACGGACAGACTGACGGTGAGAGCGGGAGAGCGGGAGGGACAGACGGAGAGTCTGATGGGGTGAGAGGGAGGGAGGGAGGAAGAGGGGGAGGGTCGGACGGATAGACTGAAGATGAGAGAGGGAGGGAGGGATAGTGAGAGGTAAAGCTGGGCAGACTGACGGAGAGAGAAGGACGGAGGGCGAGCAGGAGGAAGAGCGGGAGTGACAGACGGATGGACTGATGGGGAGAGAGAGTGGGAGGGAGAGTGGGAGGGCCAGACGGACAGATTGATGGTGAGAGTGGGAGGGAGGGAGAGGGTGCAGGGCGGACGGACAGACTGACGGAGAGAGAGGGACGGAGGGAGAGGGGGAGGGACAGACTGACAGACTGATGGAGAGAGAGGGAGGAATGGAGAGGGGCAGGGAAAGACGGACAGTCTGATGGAGAGAGACGGTGGGAGGAAGAGGGGGCGGGACAGACAGACAGACTGACGGAGAATGAGTGAGGTAGAGGTGCAGGGACACATGGACAGATTGATGGATAGAGAGGGAGAGAGGGCGGCGGGAGGTACAGACGGACAGACTGACGGAGAGAGAGGTTGGGAGGGAGAGGGGAGGGACAGACAAACAGACTGACAGACAGAGAGGGAGGGTCGGGAGAGGTGGAGCGACAGACAGAGAGCGGGAGGGATGGAGAGGCGGAGGGACAGACGGAGAGTCTGATGGAGAGAGAGGGAGGGAGGGAGAGGGGGAGGGACAGACGGACAGACTGACAGAAGGAGAGGGAGGGAGTGGGGAGGGATGGACGGAAAGACTGATGGAGATAGAGGCAGGGAGGCAGTTTGGGAAGGACAGACCGACAGACTGACAGAGAGACGGAGGGAGGGAGAGGGGGAGGGACAGATGGACAGTATGACGGAGATAGAGGGAGGCAGGGAGAGGGGGATGGACAGATGGACAGACTGACGGAGTGAGAGGGAGGGAAGAATTGCGGGATGGACGGACGGATGGACTGACAGGGAGAGAGGGAGGGAGAGGGGGAGGGAAAGACGGAGAGACTGACAGAGGGAGAGGGAGGGAGAGGGGGAGGGACAGACAAACAGACTGATGGAGATAGAGGCAGGGGGGCAGAGTGGGAAGGACAGACCGACAGACTGACAGAGAGAGGGAGGGAGGGAGAGGGGGAGGGACAGATGGACAGAATAATGGGGAGAGAGGGAGAGCGGGAGGGACAGACAGACAGACTGATGGAGATAGACGGTGGGAGGGAGAGTGGGAAGGACAGTCCGACAGACTGTCAGAGAGAGGGAGGGAGGGAGAGGGGGAGGGACAGATGGACGGTATGACGGAGATAGAGGGAGGCAGGGAGAGGGGGAGGGACAGATGGACAGACTGACGGAGTGAGAGGGAGGGAGGGAGAGGGGGAGGCACAGACGTACAGACTGACGGATAGAGAAGGAGGGAAGGAATGCGGGATGGACAGACAGATGGACTGACAGGGAGAGAGGGAGGGAGAGGGGGTGGGAAAGATGGACAGACTGACAGAGGGAGAGGGAGGGAGAGGGGGAGGGACGGACGGAAAGACTGATGGGGAGAGAAGGAGGGAGGGAGAGTGGGAGGGACAGACGGACAGACTGATGGGGAGAGAGGGCGAGCGGGAGGGACAGACAGACAGACTGATGGAGATAGAGGGAGGGAGGGAGAGTGGGAAGGACAGACCGACAGACTGACAGAGAGAGGGAGGCAGGGAGAGGGGGAGGGACAGATGGGCAGACTGACGGAGTGAGAGGGAGGGAGGGAGAGGGGAAGGCACAGACGTACAGTCTGACGGATAGAGAGGGAGAGAAGGAGAGCGGGATGGACAGACGAACGGACTGAGAGGGAGAGAGGGAGGGAGAGGGGGAGAGAAAGACGGACAGACTGAGGGGGAGAGAGGGAGGGGAGGAGACGGGGAGTGACACACGGACAGCGTGACGGACAGACAGGGAGGGAGCAAGAGTGGGAGGGAGAGTGGGATAGACAGAAGGATGGACTGACGGGGACTGAGGGAGGGAGGGAGAGCGGGAGGGACAGACGGAGTGAGAGAGAGAGAGAGAGAGGGAGGGAGAGTGGGAGGGACAGACGGAGCTAGAGAGAGAGAGGGGGAGTGAGGGAGAGGGGGAGGCACAGATGGACAGACTGACAGAGAGAGGGAGGGAGGGAGAGAGGGAGGGACAGACGGACAGATTGATGGTGAGAGTGGGAAGGAGGGAGGGGGTGCTGGGCAGACGGACAGACTGACGGAGAGAGAGGGAGCGAGGGAGAGTGGGCAGCACAGACAGACAGACTAACAGAGAGAGGGAGGGTTGGGAGAGGGGGAGGGACAGACAGAGAGTGGGAGGGATGGAGAGGGGGATGATAGACGGAGAGGCTGACGGAGAGTGAGGGAGGGAGGGAGAGTGGGAGGGACAGACGGACAGACTGAGGGAGGGAGAGGGAGGGATGAAGAGGGAGAGGGACAGACGGAAAGACTGTTGGAGGGAGAGTGAGGGAGGGAGACTGGGAGGGACAGACAGACAGACTGACAGGGAGAGAGGTAGAGGGGGCGTGACAGACGGACAGACTGAAGATCAGAGAGGGAGGGAGAGGGAGAGGGAAATTCGGACAGACTGACGGAGAGAGAGGGAGGGAGGTATAGGGGGAGGGACAGACGGACGGACTGACGAAGAGTGAGAGAGGGAGGGAGATCAGGAGGGATAGATGGAGGGAGAGAGAGGGAGGGAGGTAGAGGGGAAGCGACAGATGGACAGACTGACGGAGAGAGAGGGAAGGAGGGAGAGGGGGATGGACAGACGGACAGACTGACGGAGATAGACGGATGGAGGGAGTGGGGGAAGGACAGATGATAGAGTGACAGAGAGAGGGAGGCAGGGAGAGGGGGAGGGACAGGCGGAAACACTGACGGAGTGAGTGGGAGGGAGGGAGACGGGGAGGGACAGACGGACAATCTGACAGAGATAGGGAGGGAAGGAGAGGGGGAGGGACAGACAGATAGACTGATGGTGAAACTGGGAGGGAGGGAGAGGGGTCGTTGCAGACGGACAGAGAGAGGGAGGAAGGGAGAAGGGGAGGGACAGACGGACAGACTGATGGAGAGAGTGGGAGGGAGGGAGAAGGGGAGGGACAGATGGACAGACTGACGGAGAATGAGTGAGGGAGAGTTGCAGGGACAGACTGACGGAGAGAGAGGTTGGGAAGGGGAGGGAGAGTGGGAGGGACAGATGGACAGACTGACCTGGAAAAAGGGCTGGAGGGAGAGTGGGAGGGACAGACGGACAGACTGATGGGGAGAGAGGGAGGAAGGGAGAGTGGGAGGGACAGACGGACAGACTGATGTAGTGAGAGTGAGGGAGAGGGGGAGGCACAGATGGACAGACTGACAGAGAGAGGGAGGGAGGGAGTGAGGGAGGGACAGACGGCGAGACTGACGGTGTGAGAGTGAGGGAGGGGGAGGCACAGACGGACAGACTGACAGAGAGAGGGAGGGAGAGAGGGAGGGACAGACGTACGGATTGATGGTGAGAGTGGGAGGGAGGGAGGGAGGGCGTGCTGGGCTGATGGACATACTGACGGAGAGAGAAGGAGCGAGGGAGAGGGGGCGGGACAGAGAAACAGACTGACAGAGAGGGGGAGGTTCGGGAGAGGGGAAGGGACAGACAGAGTGCCGGAGCGATGGAGAGCGGGAGGGACAGACAGGGAGTTTGACGGAGAGTGAAGGAGGGATGGAGAGGGGGAGGGACAGACGGAGAGTCTGACGGAGAGAGAGGGAGGGAGATAGAGGGGGAGGGACAGACGGACAGACTGACGGAGGGAGAGGGAGGGAGGGGGTGCTGGGCAGATGGACATACTGACGGAGAGAGAGGGAGCGAGGGAGAGGGGGCGGGACAGAGAAACAGACTGACAGAGAGAGGGAGGTTCGGGAGAGGGGGAGGGACAGACAGAGAGCGGGAGGGATGGAGAGGGGGAGGGACAGATGGAGAGTCTGACGGAGAGAGAGGGAGGGAGATAGAGGGGGAGGGACAGTCGGACAGACTGACGGAGGGAGAGGGAGGGAGAGGGGGAGGGACGGACGGAAAGACTGATGGGGAGAGAGGGATGGAGGGAGAGTGGGAGGGACAGACAGACAGTATGACGGAGAGAGCGGGAGGCAGGAGATGGGGAGCGACAGACGGACAGACTGACGGAGTGAGAGCGCGGGAGGGAGAGGGCAGGGACAGACGGCGGGACTGATGGGGAGAGAGGGAGGGAGAGACCGAGGGAGAGAGAGTGAGGGAGGGAGAGGGACAGACGGAGAGAATGACAGAGAGAGGAAGGGTGGGAGTGGGGGATGGACAGACGGACAGACTGAGAGAGAGTGAGGGTGGGACAGATGGACAGACTGACGGGGTGAGACGCAGGGAGGGAGAGGGGAGCTGGAATGACGGAAATACTGACGGGGGTAGAGGGAGGGAGGGAGAAGGATATGGACAGTCGGACAGACTGACGGAGAGAGAGAGGGAGGGAGGGAGAGGGGGAGGGAAAGTCGTACAGACTGACGGAGAGAGAGGGAGGGTCGGGAGTGGGGGAGGGACAGACAGAGAGTCTGACGGAGAGATAGGGAGGGAGGGCGCGGGGGAGGGAGAGACAGTCACACTGACGGAAGGAGAGAGAGGGGGAGGGACAGACGGAAAGACTGATGGAGAGAAAGGGAGGGAGCGAGAGTGGGAGGGACAGACGGACAGACTGCAGATGAGAGGGAGGGAGGGAGAGGAAGTGGGAAAGTCGTACAGACTGACTGAGAGAGAGGGAGGGAGGGAGAGCGGGAGGGCTAGATAGAGACAGAGAGAGGGAGGGAGAGGGGGAGCGACAGATGGAGAGACTGACAGAGAGACGGAGGCAGGGAGAGGGGGAGCGACAGACGGACAGACTGACAGAGTGAGAGGGAGGGAGGGAGAGGGGGAGGGACAGACATAGAGTGGGGGCAGGAGGGAGAGGGGGAAGGACAGATGGACAGACTGATGGAGAGAGAGGGAGGGAGGGTGAGGGGAAGGGACAGACAGACAGACTGACGGAGAGTGAGTGAGGGAGTGGTGCAGGGACAGATGGACAGACTGACGGACAGCGAGGGAGGGAGGGAGAGGTGCAGGGACAGATGGACAGACTGATGGACAGAGAGGGAGGGAGGGAGAGAGGAAGGGACAGACGGACAGACTGAAGGGGAGAGAGGGAGGGAGCGAAAGTGGGAGGGAGAGCGGGATGGACAGACGGAGGGACTGATGGGGAGAGAGGGAGGGACAGACCGAGGGAGAGAGTGATGAGGGAGGGTGAGGGGGAAGGGACAGGCGGATAGACTGACGGAGAGAGAGGGATGGAGGGTGAGGGGGAGGGACAGACTGACAGACTGATGGAGAGAGAGGGATGGAGGGAGAGGGGGAGGGACCGAAGGACAGACTGATGGTCATAGAGGGAGGGAGGGAGAGGGGGACGTACAGACGGACAGACTGACAGAGAGCAACATTGGGACAGAAGGACAGACTGATAGAGAGAGGGAGGGAGTGGAAGGGGTAGGGACAGACGGACAGACCGACAGAGAGCGAGGGTGGGACAGACAGCCAGGCTGATGGGGTGAGATGCAGCGAGGGAGAGAGGAGGGAAAGATGGACATACTGATGGAGAGAGAGGGAGGAAGGGAGAGGCGGATGGACAGATGGACAGGATGATGGAGAGGGAGGGAGGAAGGGAGAGGGGGAGGGACAGATGGGAACAGAGAGAGTGAGGCAGGGTGGGAGAGGGGGAGGTACAAATGGACAGACTGTCAGAGAGAGAGGGAAGGAGGGAGAGGGGGAATGCCAGTTGCAAAAACTGATGTAGAGAGAGGGAGGAAGGGAAGGAGAGGGGGGAGAGACAGATTGAAGGAGAGAGAAGGTGGGAGGGAGGGGGAGGGACAGACGGACAGTCTGACGGAGAGATAGCGAGGGAGGGAGAGAGGGAGGGACAGACTGATGGAGAGAGAAGGAGGGAGGGAGAGGGGGAGGGACAGACTGACAGAATGACGGAGAGAGAGGGAGGGAGAGGGGGAGGGACAGACGGACAGACTGATGGATAGAGAGGGAGGAGGTAGAAGGGGGAGGGACAGACAGACTGATGGAGAGAAAGGGAGGGAGAGGGGTTGGGACAGACAGACAGAGTGACGGAGAGAGAGGGAGTGAGGGAGAGGGGGCGGGACAGACGGACAGAATGACGGAGAGAGAGGGATGGAGGGAGAGGTGGAGGGACAGACGGACATAATGACGGAAAGAGTGGGAGGGAGGGCGAGGGGGTGGGATGGAAAGAGAGTCTGATGGGTAGAGAGGGAGGGAGGGAGAGGGGTAGGGAAAGACTGACAGACTGAGGGGGAGAGAGGGAGGGAAGGAGAGGGGGAGGGACAGATGGTCAGAGTGACGGGGAGAGAGGGTGGGAGCGAGAGCGGGAGCAAGAGCGGGATTGGCAGACGGACAGACTGATGGGGAGTGAGGGAGGGACAGACCGAGGGAGAGAGAGCGAGGGAGGGAGAGGGGAGGGACAGATGGACAGACTGACGGACATAGAGGGAGGGAGAGGGTGCAGGACAGACGGACAGACTGGCGGTGTGTGAGGCAGGGATGGACAGGGGGAGGGAAAGACGGACATACTGACGGAGGGAGAAGGAGGGAGGGAGAGGGGAGGGAGAGAAGGACAGACCGAGGGAGAGAGAGCAAGAGAGGGAGAGGGGGAGGGACAGATGGACAGACTGACGGACATAGAGGGAGGGAGAGGGTGCAGGACAGACGGACAGACTGGCGGTGTGTGAGGCAGGGATGGACAGGGGGAGGGAAAGACGGACATACTGACGGAGGGAGAGGGAGGGAGGGAGAGAAGAACAGACTGAGGGAGAGAGAGGGAGGGAGGGAGAAGGGGGAAGGACAGACAGACAAACTGACGGAGAGAAAGGGATGAACAGGGGAGGGACAGATATACAGACTTATGGAGAGGGAGGGAGGGAGGGAGAGGGGGAGGGATGGACGGACAGACTGACGGGAAGAGATGGAGTGAGGGAGAGTGTGAGGGAAAGACGGACAACCTGATGGGGAGAGAGGGAGGGAAGGAGAGGGGGAGAGACAGACAGGCAGACTGATGGGGAGTGAGGGAGGGACAGACCGAGCGAGAGAGGGCGAGGGAGGGAGAGGGGGAAGGACAGACGGACAGACTGATGGAGAGAGAGGGATGGAGGGAGAGGGGGAGGGACAGCAGGACAGTCTGATGGTCATAGATGGAGGGAGGGAGAGGGGGACGGACAGACGGACAGACTGACAGAGCAACGTTGGGACAGAAGGACAGACTGACGGAGAGAGAGGGATGGAGGGAGAGGGGGAGGGACAGCAGGACAGTCTGATGGTCATAGATGGAGGGAGGGAGAGGGGGACGGACAGACGGACAGACTGACAGAGCAACGTTGGGACAGAAGGACAGACTGACGGAGAGAGAGGGAGGAAGGGAGTTTGGGATGGACAGATTGAGAGACTGACGGAGAGAGAGTGAGGGAAACGGGGAGGGACTGATGGAAAGACTGACAGAGACGAAGAGAGGGAGAGATGGAGGGACAGACGGACAGTTTGATGGTGAGAGTGGGAGGGAGGGAAAGGGTGCGGGGCAGACGGACTGACTGATGGAGAGAGAGGAAGGGAGAGAGAGTGGGAGGGACAGACTGATGGAGAGAGTGGGAGGAATGAAGAGTGGGAGGGAAAGGCGGACAGACTGATGGAAAGAGATGGAGCGAGGGAGAAGGGGATGGACTGACGGACAGACTGACGGAGAGTGAGGGAGGGATGAAGAGGGGGTGGGACAGACGCACAGATTGATTGGGAGAGAGGGAGGGAGCGAGAGCGGGAGGCAGAGCAGAATGGATAGACGGATGGACTGACGGGGAGAGAGGGAGAGGGGGCGCGACAGACGGACAGACTGAAGATGAGAGGGAGGAAGGGAGAGGGAGAGGGAAAGTCGTACAGACTGACGGAGAGAGAGAGAGGGTCAGGAGAGGGGGAGAGACAGACAGGCAGACTGATGGGGAGTGAGGGAGGGACAGACCGAGCGAGAGAGGGCGAGGGAGGGAGAGGGGGATTGACAGACGGACAGACTGATGGAGAGAGAGGGATGGAGGGAGAGGGGGAGGGACAGCAGGACAGTCTGATGGTTATAGATGGAGGGAGGGAGAGGGGGACGGACAGACGGACAGACTGACAGAGCAACGTTGGGACAGAAGGACAGACTGACGGAGATAGAGGGATGGAGGGAGAGGGGGAGGGACAGCAGGACAGTCTGATGGTCATAGATGGAGGGAGGGAGAGGGGGACGGACAGACGGACAGACTGACAGAGCAACGCTGGGACAGAAGGACAGACTGACGGAGAGAGAGGGATGGAGGGAGAGGGGAAGGGACAGCAGGACAGTCTGATGGTCATAGATGGAGGGAGGGAGAGGGGGACGGACAGACTGACAGAGCAACGTTGGGACAGAAGGACAGACTGACGGACAGAGAGGGAGGAAGGGAGTTTGGGATGGACAGATTGAGAGACTGACGGAGAGAGAGTGAGGGAAACGGGGAGGGACTGATGGAAAGACTGACAGAGACGAAGAGAGGGAGAGATGGAGGGACAGACGGACAGTTTGATGGTGAGAGTGGGAGGGAGGGAAAGGGTGCGGGGCAGACGGACTGACTGATGGAGAGAGAGGAAGGGAGAGAGAGTGGGAGGGACAGACTGACAGACTGATGGAGAGAGTGGGAGGAATGAAGAGTGGGAGGGAAAGGCGGACAGACTGATGGAAAGAGATGGAGCGAGGGAGAAGGGGATGGACTGACGGACAGACTGACGGAGAGTGAGGGAGGGATGAAGAGGGGGTGGGACAGACGCACAGATTGATTGGGAGAGAGGGAGGGAGCGAGAGCGGGAGGCAGAGCAGAATGGATAGACGGATGGACTGACGGGGAGAGAGGGAGAGGGGGCGCGACAGACGGACAGACTGAAGATGAGAGGGAGGAAGGGAGAGGGAGAGGGAAAGTCGTACAGACTGACGGAGAGAGAGAGAGGGTCAGGAGAGGGGGAGAGACAGACAGGCAGACTGATGGGGAGTGAGGGAGGGACAGACCGAGCGAGAGAGGGCGAGGGAGGGAGAGGGGGATTGACAGACGGACAGACTGATGGAGAGAGAGGGATGGAGGGAGAGGGGGAGGGACAGCAGGACAGTCTGATGGTTATAGATGGAGGGAGGGAGAGGGGGACGGACAGACGGACAGACTGACAGAGCAACTTTGGGACAGAAGGACAGACTGACGGAGATAGAGGGAGGAAGGGGGAGGTGGAGTGACAGACTGACTGACTGATGGAGAAAAAGGGAGGTAGGGAGTTTGGGATGGACAGATTGAGAGACTGACGGAGAGAGAGTGAAGGAAACGGGGAGGGACTGATGGAAAGACTGACAGAGAGGGAGGGAGGGAGAGATGGAGGGACAGACGGACAGTTTGATGGTGAGAGTGGGAGGGAGGGAAAGGGTGCGGGGCAGACGGACTGACTGATGGAGAGAGAGGAAGGGAGGGAGAGTGGGAGGGACAGATGGACAGTATGACGGCGAGAGAGGGAGGCAGGGAGAGGGGGAGCGACAGACTGACAGACTGACGGAGAGAGAGGGAGGGATGGAGAGAGGGAGGGATAGATAGAGACAGAGAGAGGGAGGGAGAGGGGGAGCGACAGACGGAGAGACTGACAGAGGGAGGGAGGGAGGGAGAGGGGGAGGGACAGATGGACAGTATGACGGCGAGAGAGGGAGGCAGGGAGAGGGGGAGCGACAGACGGACAGACTGACGGAGTCAGAGGGAGGGAGGGAGAGGGGGAGGGACAGACATAGAGTGGGGGCAGGAGGGAGAGGGGGAAGGTCAGATGGACAGACTGATGGAGAGAGAGGGAGGGAGGGAGAGGGGGAGGGACAGACTGACAGACTGACGGAGAGTGAGTGAGGGAGTGGTGCAGGGACAGATGGACAGACTGACGGACAGCGAGGGAAGGAGGGAGAGGTGCAGGGACAGATGGACAGACTGACGAACAGAGAGGGAGGGAGGGAGAGAGGAAGGGACAGACGGACAGACTGAAGGGGAGAGAGGGAGGGAGCGAAAGTGGGAGGGAGAGCGGGATGGACAGACGGAGGGACTGATGGGGAGAGAGGGAGGGACAGACCGAGGGAGAGAGTGATGAGGGAGGGTGAGGGGGAGGGGACAGACGGATAGACTGACGGAGAGAGAGGGATGGAGGGTGAGGGGGAGGGACAGACTGACAGACTGATGGAGAGAGAGGGATGGAGGGAGAGGGGGAGGGACCGAAGGACAGACTGATGGTCATAGAGGGAGGGTGGGAGGGAGAGGGGGACGTACAGACGGACAGACTGACAGAGAGCAACGTTGGACAGAAGGACAGACTGATAGAGAGAGGGAGGGAGTGGAAGGGGTAGGGACAGACGGACAGACCGACAGAGAGCGAGGGTGGGACAGACAGCCAGACTGATGGGGTGAGATGCAGCGAGGGAGAGAGGAGGGAAAGATGGACATACTGATGGAGAGAGAGGGAGGAAGGGAGAGGCGGATGGACACATGGACAGGATGATGAGAGGGAGGGAGGAAGGGAGAGGGGGAGGGACAGATGGGAACAGAGAGAGTGAGGCAGGGTGGGAGAGGGGGAGGTACAAATGGACAGACTGTCGGGGAGAGAGGGAGGGAGGGAGAGGGGGGAAAAACAGATTGAGGGAGAGAGAAGGTGGGAGGGAGGGGGAGGGACAGACGGACAGTCTGACGGAGAAATAGCGAGGGAGGGAGAGGGAGGGACAGACTGATGGAGAGAGAAGGAGGGAGGGAGAGGGGGAGGGACAGACTGACAGAATGACAGAGAGAGAGGGAGGCAGAGGGGGAGGGACAGACAGACAGACTGATGGAGAGAAAGGGAGGGAGAGGGGTTGGGACAGACAGACAGAGTGACAGAGAGAGAGGGAGTGAGGGAGAGGGGGAGGAACAGACGGACAGAATGACGGAGAGAGAGGGAGGGAGGGCGAGGGGGTGGGATGGAAAGAGAGTCTGATGGGTAGAGAGGGAGGGAGGGAGAGGCTTAGGGAAAGACTGACAGACTGAGGGGGAGAGAGGAGGGAAGGAGAGGGGGAGGGACAGATGGTCAGTGAGACGGGGAGAGAGGGTGGGAGCGAGAGCGGGAGCAAGAGCGGCATTGGTAGACGGACAGACTGATGGGGAGCGAAGGAGGGACAGACCGAGGGAGAGAGAGCGAGGGAGGGAGAGGGGAGGGACAGATGGACAGACTGACGGACATAGAGGGAGGGAGAGGGTGCAGGACAGACGGACAGACTGGCGGTGTGTGAGGCAGGGATGGAGAGGGGGAGGGAAACTCGGACATACTGACGGAGGGAGAGGGAGGGAGGGAGAGGGGGAGGGAGAGAAGGACAGACTGAGGGAGAGAGAGGGAGGAAGGGAGAGGGGGTGGGGCAGACGGACAGACTGACGGAGAGTGAGTGAGGGAGAGGTGCAGGGACAGATGGACAGACTGACTGACAGAGAGGCAGGGAGGGAGATTGGAAGGGACGGACGGACAGACTGATGGGGAAAGAGGGAGGTTAGTGAGAGCAGGAGGCAAAGCGGGATGGATAGAAGGAGGGACTGATGGGGAGAGAGGGAGGGACAGACCGAGGGAGAGAGAGCGAGGGAGGGTGAGGGGGTGGGACAGAAGGACAGACTGACAGATAGAGGAAGTGAGGGGGAGGGGTAGGGACAGAAGTACAGAACGACAGAGAACGAGGGAGGGACAGACGGCCAGACTGACGGGGTGAGAGGCAGGGAGGGAGAGGGGGTGGGAACGATGGACATACTGACAGAGAGAGAGGGTGGAAGGCAGAGGCGGATGGACAGATGGACTGGATAATGGAGAGGGAGGGAGGGAGGGAGAGGGGGACGGACAGACGGACAGACTGACGGAGAGAGGGAGGAAGGGAGAGGGGGAGGGACAGACTGGAAGAGAGAGAGTGAGGGAGGGAGGGAGAGGGGGAGGTACAAATGGAAAGACTGTCGGAGAGAGAGGGAGGGAGGGAGAGGGAGAATGCCAGTCGCTTAGACTGATGTAGAGAGAGAGAGGGAGGGAAGGAGAGGGGGGAGAGACTGACGGACAGACTGAAGGAGAGAGAAGGTGGGAGCGAGGGTTAGGGACAGACGGACAGTCTGACGGAGAGAGCGGGAGGGAGGGAGAGAGGGAGGGATAGATAGAGACAGAGAGAGGGAGGGAGAGGGGGAGCGACAGACGGAGAGACTGACAGAGGGAGGGAGGGAGGGAGAGGGGGAGGGACAAATGGACAGTATGACAGCGAGAGAGGGAGGCAGGGAGAGGGGGAGCGACAGACGGACAGACTGACGGAGTGAGAGGGAGGGAGGGAGAGGGGGAGGGACAGACATAGAGTGGGGGCAGGAGGGAGAGGGGGAAGGTCAGATGGACAGAGTGATGGAGAGAGAGGGAGGGAGTGGTGCAGGGACAGATGGACAGACTGACGGACAGCGAGGGAGGGAGGGAGAGGTGCAGGGACAGATGGACAGACTGACGGACAGAGAGGTAGGGAGGGAGAGAGGAAGGGACAGACGGATAGACTGACGGGGAGAGAGGGAGGGAGCGAAAGTGGGAGGGAGAGCGGGATGGACAGTCGGAGGGACTGATGGGGAGAGAGGCAGGGACAGACCGAGGGAGAGAGTGATGCGGGAGGGTGAGGGGGAGGGGACAGACGGATAGACTGATGGAGAGAGAGGGATGGAGGGAGAGGGGGTGGGACCGAAGGACAGACTGATGGTCATAGAGGGAGGGAGGGAGAGGGGGACGTACAGACGGACAGACTGACAGAGAGCAACGTTGGGACAGAAGGACAGACTGACAGAGAGAGGGAGGGAGAGGGAGGGGTAGGGACAGACGGACAGACCGACAGAGAGCGAGGGTGGGACAGACGGCCAGACTGATGGGGTGAGAGGCAGCGAGGGAGAGGGGAGGGAAAGATGGACATACTGATGGAGAGAGAGGGAGGAAGGGAGAGGCGGATGGACAGATGGACAGGATGATGGAGAGGGAGGGAGGAAGGGAGAGGGGGAGGGACAGATGGGGAGAGAGAGAGTGAGGCAGGGTGGGAGAGGGGGAGGTACAAATGAACAGACTGTCGGAGAGAGAGGGAGGGAGGGAGAGGGGGAATGCCAGTTGCAAAAACTGATGTAGAGAGAGGGAGGGAGGGAAGGAGAGGGGGGGAGAGACAGATTGAAGGAGAGAGAAGGTGGGAGGGAGGGGGAGGGACAGACGGACAGTCTGACGGAGAGATAGCGAGGGAGGGAGAGAGGGAGGGACAGACTGATGGAGAGAGAAGGAGGGAGGGAGAGGGGGAGGGACAGACCGACAGAATGACGGAGAGAGAGGGAGGGAGAGGGGGAGGGACAGACAGACAGACTGATGGATAGAAAGGGAGGGAGAGGGGTTGGGACAGACAGACATAGTGACGGAGAGAGAGGGAGTGAGGGAGAGGGGGAGGGACAGACGGACAGAATGACGGTGAGAGAGGGATGGAGGGAGAGGTGGAGGGACAGACGGACATAATGACGGAGAGAGTGGGAGGGAGGGCAAGGGGGTGGGATGGAAAGAGAGTCTGATGGGTAGAGAGGGAGGGAGGGAGAGTGGTAGGGAAAGACTGACAGACTGAGGGGGAGAGAGGGAGGGAAGGAGAGGGGGAGGGACAGATGGTCAGAGTGACGGGGAGAGAGGGTGGGAGCGAGAGCGGGAGCAAGAGCGGCATTGGCAGACGGACAGACTGATGGGGAGCGAAGGAGGGACAGACCGAGGGAGAGAGAGCGAGGGAGGGAGAGGGGAGGGACAGATGGACAGACTGACGGACATAGAGGGAGGGAGAGGGTGCAGGACAGACGGACAGACTGGCGGTGTGTGAGGCAGGGATGGAGAGGGGGAGGGAAAGACGGACATACTGACGGAGGGAGAGGTAGGGAGGGAGAGGGGGAGGGAGAGAAGGACAGACTGAGGGAGAGAGAGGGAGGAACGGAGAGGGGGCGGGGCAGACGGACAGACTGATGGATAGAGAGGGAGGGAGGGAGAAGGGGGAGGGACAGACAGACAAACTGACGGAGAGAAAGGGATGAACAGGGGAGGGACAGATATACAGACTTACGGAGAGGGAGGGAGGGAGGGAGAGGGGGAGGGATGGACGGACAGACTGACGGGGAGAGATGGAGTGAGGGAGAGTGTGAGGGAAAGACGGACAACCTGATGGGGAGAGAGGGAGGGAAGGAGAGGGGGAGAGACAGACAGGCAGACTGATGGGGAGTGAGGGAGGGACAGACCGAGCGAGAGAGGGCGAGGGAGGGAGAGGGGGAGGGACAAACGGACAGACTGATGGAGAGAGAGGGATGGAGGGCGAGGGGGAGGGACAGCAGGACAGTCTGATGGTCATAGATGGAGGGAGGGAGAGGGGGACGGACAGACGGACAGACTGACAGAGAGCAACGTTTGGACAGAAGGACAGACTGATAGAGAGAGGGAGGGAGTGAAAGGGGTAGGGACAGACGGACAGACCGACAGAGAGCGAGGGTGGGACAGACAGCCAGACTGATGGGGTGAGATGCAGCGAGGGAGAGAGGAGGGAAAGATGGACATACTGATGGAGAGAGAGGGAGGAAGGGAGAGGCGGATGGACAGATGGACAGGATGATGGAGAGGGAGGGAGGAAGGGAGGGGGTGAGGGACAGATGGGAAGAGAGAGAGTGAGGCAGGGTGGGAGAGGGGGAGGTACAAATGGACAGACTGTCGGAGAGAGAGGGAGGGAGGGAGAGGGGGAATGCCAGTTGCAAAAACTAATGTAGAGAGAGGGAGGAAGGGAAGGAGAGGGGGGAGAGACAGATTGAAGGAGAGAGAAGGTGGGAGGGAGGGGGAGGGACAGACGGACAGTCTGACGGAGAGATAGCGAGGGAGGGAGAGAGGGAGGGACAGACTGATGGAGAGAGAAGGAGGGAGGGAGAGGGGGAGGGACAGACCGACAGAATGACAGAGAGAGAGGGAGGGAGAGGGGGAGGGACAGACAGACAGACTGATGGATAGAGAGGGAGGAGGTAGAAGGGGGAGGGACAGACAGACAGACTGATGGAGAGAAAGGGAGGGAGAGGGGTTGGGACAGACAGACAGAGTGACGGAGAGAGAGGGAGTGAGGGAGAGGGGGAGGGACAGACGGACAGAATGACGGAGAGAGAGGGATGGAGGGAGAGGTGGAGGGACAGACGGACATAATGACGGAAGAAGTGGGAGGGAGGGCGAGGGGGTTGGATGGAAAGAGAGTCTGATGGGTAGAGAGGGAGGGAGGGAGAGGGGTAGGGAAAGACTGACAGACTGAGGGGGAGAGAGGGAGGGAAGGAGAGGGGGAGGGACAGATGGTCAGAGTGACGGGGAGAGAGGGTGGGAGCGAGATCGGGAGCAAGAGCGGGATTGGCAGACGGACAGACTGATGGGGAGTGAGGGAGGGACAGACCGAGGGAGAGAGAGCGAGGGAGGGAGAGGGGGTGGGGCAGATGGACAGACTGACGGACATAGAGGGAGGGAGAAGGTGCAGGACAGACGGAGACTGGCGGTGTGTGAGGCAGGGATGGAGAGGGGGAGGGAAAGACGGACATACTGACGGAGGGAGAGGGTGGGAGGGAGGGGGGAGGGAGAGAAGGACAGACTGAGGGAGAGAGAGGGAGGAAGGGAGAGGGGGCGGGGCAGACGGACAGACTGATGGATAGAGAGGGAGGGAGGGAGAAGGGGGAAGGACAGACAGACAGACTGATGGGGAGTGAGGGATGGAGGGAGGGGGGGGAGGGACAGCAGGACAGACTGATGGAGAGAGAGGGATGGAGGGAGGGGGGGAGGGACAGCAGGACAGACTGATGGATAGAGAGGGAGGAGGTAGAAGGGGGAGGGACAGACAGACAGACTGATGGAGAGAAAGGGAGGGAGAGGGGTTGGGACAGACAGACATAGTGACGGAGAGAGAGGGAGTGAGGGAGAGGGGGAGGGACAGACGGACAGAATGACGGAGAGAGAGGGATGGAGGAAGAGGTGGAGGGACAGACGGACATAATGACGGAGAGAGTGGGAGGGAGGGCGAGGGGGTGGGATGGAAAGAGAGTCTGATGGGTAGAGAGGGAGGGAGGGAGAGGGGTAGGGAAAGACTGACAGACTGAGGGGGAGAGAGGGAGGGAAGGAGAGGGGGAGGGACAGATGGTCAGAGTGACGGGGAGAGAGGGTGGGAGCGAGAGCGGGAGCAAGAGCGGCATTGGCAGACGGACAGACTGATGGGGAGTGAGGGAGGGACAGACCGAGGGAGAGAGAGCGAGGGAGGGAGAGGGGGAGGGACAGATGGACAGACTGACTGACATAGAGGGAGGGAGAGGGTGCAGGACAGACGGACAGACTGGCGGTGTGTGAGGCAGGGATGGAGAGGGGGAGGGAAAGACGGACATACTGATAGAGGGAGAGGGAGGGAGGGAGAGGGGGAGGGAGAGAAGGACAGACTGAGGGAGAGAGAGGGAGGAAGGGAGAGGGGGCGGGGCAGACGGACAGACTGATGGATAGAGAGGGAGGGAGGGAGAAGTGGGAAGGACAGAGAGACAAACTGACGGAGTGAAAGGGATGAACAGGGGAGGGACAGATATACAGACTTATGGAGAGGGAGGGAGGGAGGGAGAGGGGGAGGGATGGACGGACAGACTGACGGGGAGAGATGGAGTGAGGGAGAGTGTGAGGGAAAGACGGACAACCTGATGGGGAGAGAGGGAGGGAAGGAGAGGGGGAGAGACAGACAGGCAGACTGATGGGGAGTGAGGGAGGGACAGACCGAGCGAGAGAGGGCGAGGGAGGGAGAGGGGGAGGGACAAACGGACAGACTGATGGAGAGAGAGGGATGGAGGGAGAGGGGGAGGGACAGCAGGACAGTCTGATGGTCATAGATGGAGGGAGGGAGAGGGGGACGGACAGACGGACAGACTGACAGAGCAACGTTGGTACAGAAGGACAGACTGACGGAGATAGAGGGATGGAGGGAGATGGGGAGGGACAGCAGGACAGTCTGATGGTCATAGATGGAGGAAGGGAGAGGGGGACAGACAGACGGACAGACTGACAGAGCAACGTTGGGACAGAAGGACAGACTGACGGAGAGAGAGGGAGGAAGGGGGAGGTGGAGTGACAGACTGACTGACTGATGGAGAAAAAGGGAGGTAGGGAGTTTGGGATGGACAGATTGAGAGACTGACGGAGAGAGAGTGAGGGAAACGGGGAGGGACTGATGGAAAGACTGACAGAGAGGGAGGGAGGGAGAGATGGAGGGACAGACGGACAGTTTGATGGTGAGAGTGGGAGGGAGGGAAAGGGTGCGGGGCAGACGGACTGACTGATGGAGAGAGAGGAAGGGAGGGAGAGTGGGAGGGACAGACTGACAGACTGATGGAGAGAGTGGGAGGAATGAAGAGTGGGAGGGAAAGGCGGACAGACTGATGGAAAGAGATGGAGCGAGGGAGAAGGGGATGGACTGACGGCCAGACTGACGGAGAGTGAGGGAGGGATGAAGAGGGGGTGGGACAGACGCACAGATTGATTGGGAGAGAGGGAGGGAGCGAGAGCGGGAGGCAGAGCAGAATGGATAGACGGATGGACTGAAGGGGAGAGAGGGAGAGGGGGCACGACAGACGGACAGACTGAAGATGAGAGGGAGCAAGGGAGAGGGAGAGGGAAAGTCGTACAGACTGACGGAGAGAGAGAGAGGGTCAGGAGAGGGGGAGGGACAGACAGAGAGTCTGACGGAGAGAAAGGGATGGAGGGAGCGGGGGTGGGACAGACGGTCAGACTGATGGAGGGAGAGGGAGGGAGTGAGAGAGGGAGGGACAGAAGAAAGACTGATGGAGAGAGAGGCAGGGACAGAGAGTGGGAGGGACAGACGGACAGACTGACGGGAAGAACGGGAGAGGGGGCGCGACAGACGGACAAACTGAAGATGAGAAGGAGGGAGGGAGAGGGAGAGGGAAAGTCATACAGACTGACGGAGAGACAGGGAGGGAGGGAGAGCGGGAGGGATAGATGGAGGGAGCGAGGGAGGGAGGAAGAGGGGGAATGACAGACGGAGAGACTGACAGAGTGAGGGAGGGAGGGAGAGGGGTAGGGACAGACGGACAACCTGATGGGTAGAGAGGGAGGGAAGGAGAGGGGGAGGGACAGACAGGCAGACTGATGGGGAGTGAGGGAGGGACAGACCGAGCGAGAGAGAGTGAGGGAGGGAGAGGGGGAGGGATGGACGGACAGACTGACGGGGAGAAATGGAGGGAGGGAGACGGGGAGCGAAAGACGGACAACCTGATGGGGAGAGTGGGAGGGAAGGAGAGGGGGATGGACAGACAGGCAGACTGATGGAGAGTGAGGGAGGGACAGACCGAGCGAGAGAGAGCGAGGGAGGGAGAGGGGGAGGGACAGACGGACAGCCTGACGGAGAGAGTGGGATGGAGGGAGAGAGGGAGGGACAGCAGCACAGATTGATGGTCATAGATGGAGGGAGGGAGAGGGGGCCGGACAGACGGACAGACTGACAAAGCAACTTTGGGACAGAAGGACAGACTGACGGAGAGAGAGGGAGGGAGGGGGAGGTGGAGTGACAGACGGACTGACTGATGGAGAAAGAGGGAGGTAGGGAGTTCTGGATGGACAGATGGAGAGACTGATGGAGTGAGAGTGAGGGAGAGGGGGAGAGACTGACGGAAAGACTGATGGAGAGAGAGGGATGGAGGGAGAGAGGGAGGGACAGACGGACAGATTGATGGTAAGAGTGGGTGGGAGGTAAAGGGTGCGGGGCAGACAGACAGACTGACGGAGAGAGAGGGAGGGAGGGAGAGTGGGAGGGACAGACGGACAGACTGACGGAGAGTGAGTGAGGGAGAGGTGCAGGGACAGATGGACAGACTGACTGACAGAGAGGCAGGGAGGGAGATTGGAAGGGACGGACGGACAGACTGATGGGGAAAGAGGGAGGTTAGTGAGAGCGGGAGGCAAAGCGGGATGGATAGAAGGAGGGACTGATGGGGAGAGAGGGAGGGACAGACCGAGGGAGAGAGAGCGAGGGAGGGTGAGGGGGTGGGACAGAAGGACAGACTGACAGATAGAGGAAGTGAGGGGGAGGGGTAGGGACAGAAGTACAGAACGACAGAGAGCGAGGGTGGGACAGACAGCCAGACTGACGGGGTGAGAGGCAGGGAGGGAGAGGGGGTGGGAACGATGGACATACTGACAGAGAGAGAGGGTGGAAGGCAGAGGCGGATGGACAGATGGACTGGATAATGGAGAGGGAGGGAGGGAAGGTCAGGGGGACGGACAGACGGACAGACTGACGGAGAGAGGGAGGAAGGGAGAGGGGGAGGGACAGACTGGAAGAGAGAGAGTGAGGGAGGGAGAGGGGGAGGTACAAATGGAAAGACTGTCGGAGAGAGAGGGAGGGAGGGAGAGGGAGAATGCCAGTCGCTTAGACTGATGTAGAGAGAGAGAGGGAGGGAAGGAGAGGGGGGAGAGACTGACGGACAGACTGAAGGAGAGAGAAGGTGGGAGCGAGGGTTAGGGACAGACGGACAGTCTGACGGAGAGAGCGGGAGGGAGGGAGAGAAGGAGGGATAGATAGAGACAGAGAGAGGGAGGGAGAGGGGGAGCGACAGACGGAGAGACTGACAGAGGGAGGGAGAGGGGGAGGGACAGATGGACAGTATGACGGCGAGAGAGGGAGGCAGGGAGAGGGGGAGCGACAGACGGACAGACTGACGGATTGAGAGGGAGGGAGGGAGAGGGGGAGGGACAGACATAGAGTGGGGGCGGGAGGGAGAGGGGGAAGGTCAGATGGACAGACTGATGGAGAGAGAGGGAGGGAGGGTGAGGGGGAGGGACAGACGGACAGACTGACGGAGAGTGAGTGAGGGAGTGGTGCAGGGACAGATGGACAGACTGACGGACAGCGAGGGAGGGAGGGAGAGGTGCAGGGACAGATGGACAGACTGACGGACAGAGAGGGAGGGAGGGAGAGAGGAAGGGACAGACGGACAGACTGACGGGGAGAGAGGGAGGGAGCGAAAGTGGGAGGGAGAGCGGGATGGACAGACGGAGGGACTGATGGGGAGAGAGGCAGGGACAGACCGAGGGAGAGAGTGATGCGGGGGGGTGAGGGGGAGGGGACAGACGGATAGACTGACGGAGAGAGAGGGATGGAGGGTGAGGGGGAGGGTCAGACTGACAGACTGATGGAGAGAAAGGGATGGAGGGAGAGGGGGAGGGACCGAAGGACAGACTGATGGTCATAGAGGGAGGGAGGGAGAGGGGGACGTACAGACGGACAGACTGACAGAGAGCAACGTTGGGACAGAAGGACAGACTGACAGAGAGAGGGAGGGAGAGGGAGGGGTAGGGACAGACGGACAGACCGACAGAGAGCGAGAGTGTGACAGACGGCCAGACTGATGGGGTGAGAGGCAGTGAGGGAGAGGGGGAGGGAAAGATGGACATACTGATGGAGAGAGAGGGAGGAAGGGAGAGGGGGATGGACAGATGGACAGGATAATGGACAGACGGACAGGATGATGGAGAGGGAGGGAGGAAGGGAGAGGGGGAGGGACAGATGGGGAGAGAGAGAGTGAGGCAGGGTGGGAGAGGGGGAGGTACAAATGGACAGACTGTCAGAGAGAGAGGGAGGGAGGGAGAGGGGGAATGCCAGTTGCAAATACTGATGTGGAGAGAGGGAGGGAGGGAAGGAGAGGGGGGAGAGACAGATTGAAGGCGAGAGAAGGTGGGAGGGAGGGGGAGGGACAGACGGACAGTCTGACGGAGAGAGAGGGAGAGGGGGAGGGACAGACGGACAGACTGATGGATAGAGAGGGAGGAGGTAGAAGGGGGAGGGACAGACAGACAGACTGATGGAGAGAAAGGGAGGGAGAGGGGTTGGGACAGACAGACAGAGTGACGGAGAGAGAGGGAGTGAGGGAGAGGGGGAGGGACAGACGTAGAGAGGTGGAGGCAGGGAGAGGGGGAGGGACAGATGACCAAAATGATGGAGAGAGAGGGAGGGAGGGAGAGGGCGAGGTACAGACGGACATAATGACAGAGAGAGAGGGATGGAGGGACGACGGAGGAACGGATGGACAGACTGACACGGAGGGAGGGAGAGGGGGAGGGAAAGAATAACAGACTGTTGATGAGGGTGGAAGGGAGGGAGAGAAGGCGGGGCAGACAGACAGACTGACGGAGAGAGAGGGAGAGTGGGAGGGACGGATGGACAGACTGAGGAGAGAGAGGGAGGGAGGGGGAGGGACCGACGGACAGACTGACGAAGAGAGAGGGAGGGAAGGAGGGAGGGACAGACTGACGGAGAGAGAGAGGAATGGAGAGGGGGAGGGAAAGACGGACAGACTGACGGGGTGAGATGGATGGATTGAGAGGGGGAGGGACAGATGGACAGACTGACGGAGAGAGAGGGAGGGATTGAGAGGGGGAGGGACAGACGGACAGTCTGACGGAGCGAGAGGGAGGGAGGGAGAGAGGGAGGGTCAGACTGATGGAGAGAGGAGGGAGGGAGAGGGGGAGGGACAGACGGAAAGAATGACGGAGAGAGAAGGACGGAGGGTGAGGGGGAGGGACAGATGGACAGACTGATGGACATAGAGGGAGGGAGAGGGGGAGGGACAGACGGACAGACTGACTGAGAGTGAGGGTGGGTCAGACGGACAGACTGACGGTGTGTGAGGCAGGGAGGGAGAGAGGGAGGGAAAGACGGACATACTGATGGAGGGAGAGGGAGGGAGGGAGAGGGGCAGGGAGAGAAGGACAGACTGAGGGAGAGAGAGGGAGGGAGGGAGAGAGGGAGGGACAGACAGACAGCTTGATGGTGAGAGTGGGAGGAAGGGAGAGGGGGCGAGGCAGACGGACAGACTGAGGAGAGAGAGGGAGGGAGGGAGATGGGGAGGGATAAAACGGACAGACTGACGGATAGAGAGGGAGGGAGGGACAGAAAGACAGACTGACAGAGAGAAAGGGAGGAAGAGGGGGATGGACAGACATACAACTTACGGAGAGAGAGGGAGAGAGGGAGAGGGGGAGAGACAGACGTAGAGAGGTGGAGGCAGGGAGAGGGGGAGGGACAGATGACCAAAATGATGGAGAGAGAGGGATGGAGGAAGAGGGCGAGGTACAGACGGACATAATGACAGAGAGAGAGGGATGGAGGGACGACGGAGGAACGGATGGACAGACTGACACGGAGGGACGGAGAGGGGGAGGGAAAGAATAACAGACTGTTGATGAGGGTGGAAGGGAGGGAGAGAAGGCGGGGCAGACAGACAGACTGACGGAGAGAGAGGGAGAGTGGGAGGGACGGATGGACAGACTGAGGAGAGAGAGGGAGGGAGGGGGAGGGACCGACGGACAGACTGACGAAGAGAGAGGGAGGGCGTGAGAGGGGGAGGTACGGACTGATGGAGAGAGAAGAAGGGAGGGAGAGGTGGAGGGCCAGACGGACAGACTGGCAAATAGAGAGGCAGGGCGGGAGAAGGGGGAGGGACAGACAGACAAACTGACGGAGAGAGGGAGGGAGGGAGAGGGGTTCCGACGGACAGACTGACGGGGAGAGATGGTGGGAGTGAGAAGCAGAGAGACACTCGGACAGACTGAAAGAGAGAGAGGGAGGGAAGGATAGGGGGAGGGACAGATGGACAGACTGACGGAGAGAGAGGAAGGGAGGGAGAGCGGAATAGACTGACGGAAGGAGAGTGAGGGAGAGGGGGAGGGACAGACGGACAGACTGACATAGAGTGAGGGAGGGAGAGAGGGACGGACAGACTTACCGACTGACGGAGATGGTGGGAGGGAGAGGGGGAGAGACAGATGGACAGACTGACGGGGAGAGAGGGTGGGATTGAGAAGGGGAGAGACACTCGGACAGACTGAAGGAGAGAGAGGGAGTGAAGGATAGGGGAGGGACAGCTGGACAGACTGACGGAGAGAGAGAGAGGGAGGGAGAGCGGAATGGACTGACGGAGAGACTGACGGAGAGAGAGTGAGGGAGAGGGGGAGGGACAGACGGACAGACTGACAGAGAGAGGGAGGGAAGGAGGGAGGGACAGACTGACGGAGAGAGAGAGGAATGGAGAGGGGGAGGGAAAGACGGACAGACTGACGGGGTGAGATGGATGGATTGAGAGGGGGAGGGTCAGATGGACAGACTGACGGAGAGAGAGGGAGGGATTGAGAGGGGGAGGGACAGATGGACAGTCTGACGGAGCGAGAGGGAGGGAGGGAGAGAGGGAGGGTCAGACTGATGGAGAGAGGAGGGAGGGAGAGGGGGAGGGACAGACGGAAAGAATGATGGAGAGAGAAGGACGGAGGGTGAGGGGGAGGGACAGATGGACAGACTGATGGACATAGAGGGAGGGAGAGGGGGAGGGACAGACGGACAGACTGACTGAGAGTGAGGGTGGGTCAGACGGACAGACTGACGGTGTGTGAGGCAGGGAGGGAGAGAGGGAGGGAAAGACGGACATACTGACGGAGGGAGAGGGAGGGAGGGAGAGGGGCAGGGAGAGAAGGACAGACTGAGGGAGAGAGAGGGAGGGAGGGAGAGAGGGAGGGACAGACAGACAGCTTGATGGTGAGAGTGGGAGGAAGGGAGAGGAGGCGAGGCAGACGGACAGACTGAGAGAGAGGGAGGGAGGGAGATGGGGAGGGATAAAACGGACAGACTGACGGATAGAGAGGGAGGGAGGGACAGAAAGACAGACTGACAGAGAGAAAGGGAGGAAGAGGGGGATGGACAGACATACAACTTACGGAGAGAGAGGGAGAGAGGGAGAGGGGGAGAGACAGACGTAGAGAGGTGGAGGCAGGGAGAGGGGGAGGGACAGATGACCAAAATGATGGAGAGAGAGGGATGGAGGAAGAGGGCGAGGTACAGACGGACATAATGACAGAGAGAGAGGGATGGAGGGACGACGGAGGAACGGATGGACAGACTGACACGGAGGGAGGGAGAGGGGGAGGGAAAGAATAACAGACTGTTGATGAGGGTGGAAGGGAGGGAGAGAAGGCGGGGCAGACAGACAGACTGACGGAGAGAGAGGGAGAGTGGGAGGGACGGATGGACAGACTGAGGAGAGAGAGGGAGGGAGGGGGAGGGACCGACGGACAGACTGACGAAGAGAGAGGGAGGGCGTGAGAGGGGGAGGTACGGACTGATGGAGAGAGAAGAAGGGAGGGAGAGGTGGAGGGCCAGATGGACAGACTGGCGGATAGAGAGGCAGGGAGGGAGAAGGGGGAGGGACAGACACACAAACTGACGGAGAGATGGAGGGAGGGAGAGGGGGGGTTCCGACGGACAAACTGATGGGGAGAGATGGTGGGAGTGAGAAGCAGAGAGACACTCGGACAGACTGAAGGAGAGAGAGGGAGGGAAGGATAGGGGGAGGGACAGATGGACATACTGACGAAGGGAGAGGGAGGGAGGGAGAGCGGAATGGACTGACGGAAAGAGAGTGAGGGAGAGGGGGAGGGACAGATGGACAGACTGACATAGAGAGTGAGGGAGGGAGAGAGGGAGGGACAGACTTACCGACTGACGGAGATGGTGGGAGGGAGAGGGGGAGAGACAGACGGACAGACTGACGGGGAGAGAGGGTGGGAGTGAGAAGGGGAGAGACACTCGGACAGACTGAAGGAGAGAGAGGGAGTGAAGGATAGGGGAGGGACAGCTGGACAGACTGACGGAGAGAGAGAGAGGGAGGGAGAGCGGAATGGACTGACGGAGAGACTGATGGAGAGAGAGTGAGGGAGAGGGGGAGGGACAGACAGACAGACTGACAGAGAGAGGGAGGGAAGGAGAGAGGGACGGACAGACGGACAGATTGATGGCGAGAGTGGGAGGGAGAGAGAGGGAGTGGGGCAGACTGACAGACTGACGTAGAGAGAGGGAGGGATGGAGAGAGGGAGGGACAGACTGACAGACTGAAGGAGAGAGAGGGAGGAATGGAGAGGGGGAGGGACAGACGGACAGTCTGACGGAGCGAGAGGGAGGGAGGGAGAGAGGGAGGGTCAGACTGATGGAGAGAGAAGGAGGGAGGGAGAGGGGGAGGGACAGACGGACAGAATGATGGAGAGAGAAGGACGGAGGGAGAGGGGGAGGGACAGATGGACAGACTGACAGATAGAGAGGTAGGGAGGGAGAAGTGGGAGGGACAGACACTCAGACTGACAGAGATAAAGGGAGGAAGAGGGGGTGTACAGACAGACAGACTTACAGGGAGGGAGAGAGGGAGGGAGGGAGAGGGTGAAGGACAGACGGACAGAATGACGGAGAGAGAGGGATGGAGGGAGAGGTGGAGGTACAGATGGACATAATGATGGATAGAGAGGGATTGAGGGAGCGGGGGAGGGATGGACAGACAGTCTGATGGGGAGAGAGGGAGTGAGGGAGAGGGGGAGGGAAAGACAGACAAACAGACGTGGAAAGAGGGAGGGAAGGAGAGGGGGAGGGACAGACGGGCAGAGTGACGGGGAGAGAGGGAGGGAGCGGGAGCAAGTGTGGGAAGGACAGACAGACAGACTGATGGGGAGTGAGGGCGGGAGAGTGGGAGGGACAGGCGGACAGACTGACTGAGAGTGAGGGTGGGACAGACGGACAGACTGACGGTGTGAGAGGCAGGGAGAGAGAGGGGTTGGGAAAGACGGACATCCTGACGGGGGAGAGGGAGGGAGAGGGATGGGGAGGAAGAGAAGGACAGACTGAGGGAGAGGGGGCGGGGCAGATGGACAGATTGATGGTGAGTGTGGGAATGAGGGAGAGGGGGCGGGGCAGACGGACTGACTGATGGAGAGAGAGGGAGGGAGGGAGAGGGGGAGAGACTGACATACAGACTGACGGAGAGAAAGGGAAGGAGATGGGGAGGGACAGACATACAGACTTACGGAGAGAGAGGGAGGGCTGGAGATGGGGAGGGACAGACAGAGAGGTGGAGGGAGGGAGAGGGGGAGGGACAGATGGACAGAATGATGGAGAGAGAAGGATGGAGGGACGGGGGAGGGATGGACGGAAAGACTGACGGGGTGGGAGGGAGAGTGGGAGGGAAAGAAGGACAGACTGATGGACATAGAGACAGGGAGAGAGGGAGGGACAGACGGACAGACTGACTGAGAGCGAGGGTGGACAGACGGACAGACTGGCGGTGTGTGAGGCAGGGAGGGAGGGGGGAGGGAAAGACGGACATACTGACGGAGGGAGAGGGAGGGAGGGAGAGGGGGAAGGAGAGATGGACAGACTGAGGCAGAGAGAGGGAGGAAGGGAGAGGGGGGCGTGGCAGACGGACAGACTGATGGATAGAGAGGGAGGGAAGGAGAAGGGGGAGGGACAGACAGACAGACTGAGGGAGAGAAAGGGATGAAGAGGGGGTGGGTCAGATATACAGACTTACGGAGAGAGACGGAGGGAGGGAGAGGGGGAGGGATGGACGGACAGACTGACGCGGAGAGATGCAGGGAGGGAAAGGGGGAGGGAAAGATGGACAACCTGATGGGGAGAGAGGGAGGGTAGGAGAGGGGGAGAGACAGACAGGCAGACTGATGGGGAGTGAGGGAGGGACAGACCGAGCGAGAGAAGGCGAGTGAGGGAGAGGGGAAGGGACAGATGGACAGACTGTCGGAGAGAGAGGGATGGAGGGAGAGGGGGAGGGACAGCAGGACAGTCTGATGGTCATAGATGGAGGGAGGGAGAGGGGGACGGACAGATGGACAGACTGACAGAGCAATGTTGGGACAGAAGGACAGAATGACGGAGAGAGAGGGAGGGAGGGGGAGGGTGAGGTGGAGTGACAGACGGATTGACTGATGGAGAAAGAGGGAGGTAGGGAGTTCGGGATGGACAGATGGAGAGACTGACGGAGAGAGATTGAGGGAGACGGGGAGGGACTGACGGAAAGACTGACAAAGAGGGTTGGAGGGACAGACGGACAGATTGATGGTGAGAGTGGGAGGGAGGAAAAGGGTGCGGGGCAGACGGACAGACTGATGGAGAGAGAGGAAGGGAGGGAGAGTGGGAGGGACAGACTGACAGACTGATGGAGAGAGTGGGAGGAATGAAGAGTGGGAGGGAAAGGCGGACAGACTGACGGAGAGAGATGGAGGGAGGGAGAGTGGAAGGGACAGAGGGATAGAGTGACGGAGAGTGAGGGAGACATGAAGAGGGGGTGGGATAGACGTGCAGATTGATTGGGAGAGAGGGAGGGAGCGAGAGCGGGAGGCAGAGCAGAATGGACAGACAGATGGACTGACGGGGAGAGAGGGAGAGGGTGCGCGACAGACGGACAGACTGTAGATGAGAGGGAGGAAGGGAGAGGGAGAGGGAAGGTCGTACAGACTGACGGAGAGAGAGGGAGGGTCAGGAGAGGGGGAGGGACAGACAGAGAGTCTGACGGAGAGAGAGGGAGGGAGGGAGTGGGGGAGGGACAGACGGTCAGACTGATGGAGGGAGAGGGAGGGAGTGAGAGGGGGAGGGACAGACAGAAAGACTGATGGGGTGAGAGGCAGGGAGGGAGAGGGGGTGGGAAAGATGGACACACTGACGGACAGAGAGGGAGGAAGGTAGAGGGGTATGGACAGACGGACTGGATGATGGAGAGGGAGGGAGGGAGAGGGGGACGGACAGACAGACAGACTGACGGAGAGAGAGGGAGGAAGGAGATGGGGAGGGACAGACTGGGAGAGAGAGAGTGAGGGAGGTTGGGAGAGGGGGAGTTTCAAATGGAAAGATTGTCGGAGAGAGAGGGAGGGAGATGGAGAATGCCAGTCGCATAGACTGACGTAGAGAGAGAGAGGGAGGGAAGGAGAGGGGGGAGAGACAGACGGACAGACTGAAGGAGAGAGAAGATGGGAGGGAGGGTTTGGGACAGACGGACAGTCTGACAGAGAGAGCGGGAGGGAGGGAGAGAGGGAGGAACAGACTGATGGAGAGAGAAGGCGGGAGGGAGAAGGGGAGGGAAAGACGGACAACCTGATGGGGAGAGAGGGAGGGAAGGAGAGGTGGAGGGACAGACAGGCAGACTGATGGAGAGTGAGGGAGGGACAGACCGAGCGAGAGAGAGCGAGGGAGGGCGAGGGAGGGCGAGGGGGAGGGACAGACGGACAGACTGATGGAGAGAGTGGGATGGAGGGAGAGGGGGAGGGACAGCAGCACAGATTGATGGTCATAGATGGAGGGAGAGAGAGGGGGCCAGACAGACGGACAGACTGACAGAGCAACGTTGGGACAGAAGGACAGACTGATGGAGAGAGAGGGAGGGAGGGGGAGGTGGAGTGACAGATGGACTGAATGATGGAGAAAGAGCGAGGTAGGGAGTTCGGGATGGACAGATGGAGAGACTGACGGAGAGAGAGGGAGGGAGGGAGAGAGGGAGGGACAGACGGACAGACTGATGGTGAGAGTGGGAGGGAGGGAGAGAGTGCGGGGCAGACGGACAGACTGACGGAGAGAGAGGGAGGGAGGGAGAGTGGGAGCGACAGATTGATAGACTGATGGAGAGAGAGGGAGGGAGGGAGAGTGGGAGGGACAGACGGACAGACTGACGGAGAGTGAGTGAGGGAGAGGAGCAGGGACAGATGGACAGACTGACTGACAGAGATGGAGTGAGAGGGGAAGGGACGGACGGACAGACTCATGGGGAGAGAGGGAGAGAGCGAGAGCGGGAGGGAGACCGGGATGGATAGATGGAGGGACTGATGGGGAAAGAGGGAGCGACAGACCACGGGAGAGAGAGCGAGGGAGGGTGAGAGGGCGGGACAGATGGACAGACTGACTGAGAGCGAGGTTGGGTCAGATGGACAGACTGACAGAGAGCAACGTTGGGACAGAAGGACAGACCGAATGAGAGCGAGGGTGGGACAGACGGCCAGACTGACGGGGTGAGAGGGAGGAAGGGAGAGGGGGAGGGACAGACGGACTGGATAATGGAGAGGGAGGGAGGGAGAGGGGGACGGACAGATGGACACACTGACGGGGAGAGAGGGAGGAAGGGAGAGGGGGAGGGACAGAATGGGAGAGAGTGAGGGAGGGAGGGAGGGAAAGGGGGAGGGACAAATGGAAAGACTGTCGGAGAGAGAGGGAGGGAGAGGGAGAATGCCAGTCGCATAAACTGATGTAGGGTGAGAGAGGGAGGGAAGGCGAGGGGGGAGAGACAGACGACAGACTGAAGGAGAGAGAAGGTGGGAAGGAGAGGTTGAGGGACAGACGGACATAATGACAGAGAGAGAGGGATGAAGGCTGAGGGGGTGGGACGGACAGACAGTCTGAAGGGGAGAGAGGGATGGAGGGAGAGGGGTAGGGAAAGACGGACAGACTGACGGGGAGAGAGGGAGGGAAGGAGAGGTGGAGGGACAGACGGGCAGTGTGACGGGGAGAGAGGGAGGGAGCGAAAGCGGGAGCAAGAGCGGGATGGACAGACAGACAGACTGATGGGGAGCGAGGGAGGGACAGACCGAGGGAGAGAGAGCGAGGGAGGGAGAGAGGGAGGGACAGATGGACAGACTGATGGACATAGAGGGAGGGAGAGGGGGCGGGACAGATGGACAGACTGACTGAGAGCGAGGTTGGGTCAGATGGACAGACTGACGGTGTGTGAGGCAGGGAGGGAGAGGGGAGGGAAAGACGGACATACTGACGGAGGGAGAGGGAGGGAGGGAGAGGGGGAGGCAGAGAAGTACAGAGTGAGGGAGAGAGAGGGAGGGAGGGAGAGAGGGAGGGACAGACGGACAGCTTGATGGTGAGAGTGAGAGGAAGGGAGAGGGGGCGGGGCAGACGGATAGAATGATGGATAGAGAGGGAGGGAGAAGGGGGAAGGACAGACAGACAGACTGACGGAGAGAAAGGGAGGAAGAGGGGGATGGACAGACATACAACTTACGGAGAGAGAGAGAGGGAGGGAGAGGGGGAGGGACAGACAGAGAGGTGGAGGGAGGGAGAGGGGGAGGGACAGATGAACAGAATGACAGAGAGAGAGGGATGGAGGGATGAGGGAGGGACGGACAGACAGCCTGACGCGGAGGGATGGAGAGGGGGAAAAAAAGAATAACAGACTGATGATGAGGGTGGAAGGGAGGGAGAGGGGGTGGGTCTGACAGACAGACTGACGGAGAGAGAGGGAGGGAGGGAGAGTGGGAGGGACAGACGGACCGACTGAGGAGAGAGAGGGAGGGAGGGGGACGGACAGACGGACAGACTGATGGAGAGAGAGGGAGGGTGGGAGAGGAGGAGGGATATATTGATGGAGAGAGAAGGAGGGAGGGAGAGGTGGAGGGACAGATGGACAGAATGGCGGATAGAGAGGCAGCAGGGAGAATGGGGGAGGGACAGACTGACAAAATTACGGAGAGAGGGAGGGAGAGGGGTAGGGACAGACATAGAAATGGGGAAGGAGGGAAAGAGGAGGGATGGGCGGACAGATTGACGGGGAGAGATGGAGGGAGGGAGAGGGGGAGGGAAAGATGGACAGCCTGATGGGGAGAGTGGGAGGGAAGGAGAGGGGGAGGAACAGACAGGCAGACTGATGGGGAGTGAGGGAGGGACAGACTGAGCGAGAGAGAGCGAGGGAGGGAGAGGGGGAGGGACAGATGGACAGACTGACGGAGAGAGAGGGATGGAGGGAGAGGGGGAGAGACAGCAGGACAGAATGATGGACATAGATGGAGGGAGGGAGAGGGGCACGGACAGACGGACAGACTGACAGAGCAACGTTGGGACAGAAGGACCGACTGACGGAGAGAGAGGGAGGGAGAGGAAGGTGGAGTGACAGACGGACTGACTGATGGAGAAAGAGGGAGGTAGGGAGTTTCGGATGAACAGATGGAGAGACTGACGGAGAGAGAGTGAGGGAGAGGCGGATGGACTGACGGAGAGAGAGGGAGGGAAGGAGAGAGGGAGGAACAGACGGACTGATTGATGGTGACAGTGGGAGGGGAGGGAGAGGGTGCGGGGCAGACGGACAGACTGACGGAAAGAGAGCGAGGGAGAGTGGGAGGGACAGACTGATGGAGAGAGTGGGAGGAATGAACAGTGGGAGGGAAAGTCAGACAGACTGACGGAGAGAGATGGAGGGAGGGAGACGGGGAGGGACAGACGGACAGAGTGACGGAGAGAGAGGGAGCGAGGGAAAGGTTGAGGGACAGACTGACAAACTGACGGAGAGAGGAATGGAGAGGTGGAGGCAAAGATGGTCAGACTGACTGAGAGAGATGGAGGGAGGGAGAGGGTTGAGGGGCAGACGGACAGACAGAGAGAGAGGGAGGGAGGGAGTGTGGGAGGAACAGACTGACAGAATGATGGAGAGAGTGGGAGGAATTGAGAGTGGGAGGGAAAGGCGGACAGACTGATGGAGAGAGATGGAGGGAAGAAGAGGGGGAGGGACAGACGGACTGACTGAAGGAGAGAGTGGGAGGAATTGAGAGGGAAAGACGGTCAGACTGACAGTGAGAGAGGGAGTGAGGGAGAGGGGGAGGGACGGAATGATGGAGAGAGGAGGGAGGGAGACGTGGAGGTACAGACGGCAGACTGACGGAGAGAGAGGGAGGGAGATAGAAGGGTAGAGACAGACATAGAGACGGGGATGGAGGCAGAGGGGGAGGGACAGACAGGCACACTGATGGGGAGTGAGGGAGGGACAGACCGAGCGAGAGAGAGCGAGGGATAGAGAGGGGTAGGAACAGACGGACAGACTGACGGAGAGAGAGGGATGGAGGGAGAGGGGGATGGACAGAAGGACAGACTGATGGTCATAGAGGGAGGGAGGGAGAGGGGGACGGACAGACCGACAGAGAGCGAGGGTGGGCCAGACTGACGGGGTGAGAGGCAGGGATGGAGAGGGGGAGGGAAAGATGGACATACTGATGCAGTGAGAGGGAGGAAGGGAGAGGGGGATGGACAGACGGACAGAGTGATGGAGAATGAGGGAGGGAGGGTGTTCAGGATGGACTGACGGAGAGACTGACGGAGAGAGAGTGAAGAAGAGGGGGAGGGACTGACGGAAAGACTGATGGAGAGAGTGGGATGAATGAAGAGTGGGAGGGAAAGGCGGACAGGCTGACGGAGAGTTATGGAGGGAGGGAGAGGGGGAGGGACAGATGGACAGACTGACGGAGAGAGTGGGAGGAATTGAGTGTGGGAGGGAAAGACGGTCAGAATGACAGTGAGAGAGGGAGTGAGGGAGAGGGGGAGGGACGGAATGATGGAGAGAGGAGGGAGGGAGACGTGGAGGTACAGACGGCAGACTGACGGAGAGAGAGGGAGGGAGATAGAAGGGTAGGGACAGACATAGAGACGGGGATGGAGGCAGAGGGGGAGGGACAGACAGGCACACTGATGGGGAGTGAGGGAGGGACAGACCGAGCGAGAGAGAGCGAGGGATGGAGAGGGGTAGGAACAGACGGACAGACTGACGGAGAGAGAGGGATGGAGGGAGAGGGGGATGGACAGAAGGACAGACTGATGGTCATAGAGGGAGGGAGGGAGAGGGGGACGGACAGACCGACAGAGAGCGAGGGTGGGCCAGACTGACGGGGTGAGAGGCAGGGATGGAGAGGGGGAGGGAAAGATGGACATACTGATGCAGTGAGAGGGAGGAAGGGAGAGGGGGATGGACAGACGGACAGAGTGATGGAGAATGAGGGAGGGAGGGTGTTCAGGATGGACAGACGGAGAGACTGACGGAGAGAGAGTGAAGAAGAGGGGGGAGGGACTGACGGAAAGACTGATGGAGAGAGTGGGATGAATGAAGAGTGGGAGGGAAAGGCGGACAGGCTGACGGAGAGTTATGGAGGGAGGGAGAGGGGGAGGGACAGATGGACAGACTGACGGAGAGAGTGGGAGGAATTGAGTGTGGGAGGGAAAGACGGTCAGAATGACGGTCAGAGAGGGAGTGAGGGAGAGTGGGACGGTCAGACGGACACACTGACTGAGAGAGAGAGCGAGGGAGAGATTGAGGGAGAGACTGACAGAGAGAGTGGGAGGAATTGAGAGTGGGAGGGAAAGGCAGACAGACTGACGGAGAGAATGGGTGGAATTGAGAGTGGGAGGGAATGGCGGACAGACTGACGGAGAGAGATGGAGGGAGGGAGAGGGGGAGGCACAAACGGACAGACTGACAGAGAGAGGGAGGGAGGGAGTGAGGGAGGGACAGCAGGACAGTCTGATGGTCATAGATGGAGGGACGGAGAGGGGGGACGGAAAGTTGGACAGACTGACAGAGCAACGTTTGGACAGAATGACAGACTGATAGAGAGAGAGGGGAGGGAGGGAGAGGTGGAGTGACAGACGGACTGACTGATGGACAAAGAGGGAGGTAGGGAGTTATGGATCGACAGATGGAGAGACTGACGGAGAGAGATTGAGGTAGACGGGGAGGGACTGACGGAAAGACTGACAAAGAGGGTTGGAGGGAGAGAGGGAGGGACAGACGGACAGATTGATGGTGAGAGTGGGAGGGAGGGAAAGGGTGCGGGGCAGACGGACAGACTGATGGAGAGAGAGGAAGGGAGGAAGAGTAGGAGGGACAGACTGACAGACTGATGGAGAGAGTGGGAGGAATGAAGAGTGGGAGGGAAAAGGCGGACAGACTGATGGAGAGAGATGGAGGGAGGGAGAGTGGGACGGACAGATGCGTAGATTGATTGGGAGAGAGGGAGCGAGCGAGAGCGGGAGGCAGAGCAGAATGGACAGACAGATGGACTGACGGGGGAGAGAGGGAGAGGGGGCGCGACAGATGGACAGACTGTAGATGAGAGGGAGGAAGGGAGAGGGAGAGGGAAAGTCGTGCAGACTGACGGAGAGAGATGGAGGGTCGGGAGAGGGGGAGGGACAGACAGAGAGTCTGACGGAGAGAGAGGGAGGGAGGGAGTGGGGGGAGGGACAGACGGTCAGTCTGATGGAGGGAGAGGGAGGGAGTGAGAGGGGGAGGGACAGACAGAAAGACTGACAGGGTGAGAGGCAGGGAGGAACAGGGGGTGGGAAAGATGGACGTACTGACGGAGAGAGAGGGAGGAAGGGAGAGGGGGATGGACAGACGGACTGGATGATGGAGAGGGAGGGAGGGAGAGGGGGACAGACAGACGGACAGACTGAAGCAGAGAGAGGGAGGAAGGGAGAGGGGGAGGGACAGACTGGGAGAGAGAGAGTGAGGGAGGGAGAGGGGGGAGGTACAAATGAAAAGACTGTCGGAGAGAGAGGGAGGGAGGGAGATGGAGAATGCCAGTCGCTTACACTGATGTAGAGAGAGAGAGGGAGGGGAAGGAGAGGGGGGGAGAGACAGACAGACAGACTGAAGGAGAGAGAAGATGGGAGGGAGGGTTAGGGACAGACGGACAGTCTGACGGAGAGAGCGGGAGGGAGGGAGAGAGGGAGGGACAGACTGATGGAGAGAGAAGGCGGGAGGGAGAGGGGGAGGGAAAGACGGACAACCTGATGGGGAGAGAGGGAGGGAAGGAGAGGTGGAGGGACAGACAGGCAGACTGATGGGGAGTGAGGGAGGGAAGACCGAGCGAGAGAGAGCAAGGGAGGGAGAGGGGGAGGGACAGACGGACAGCCTGACGGAGAGAGTGGGATGGAGGGAGAGGGGGAGGGACAGACGGACAGACTGATGGTGAGAGTGGGAGGGAGGGAGAAGGTGCAGGGCATACGGACAGACTGACGGAGAGAGAGGGAGGGAGGGAGAGTGGGAGGGACAGACGGACAGACTGATGGAGAGTGAGTGAGGGAGAGGTGCAGGGACAGATGGACAGACTGACTGACAGAGATGGAGGGAGAGGGGAAGGGACGGCACGGACAGACTGATGGGGAGAGAGGGAAGGAGCGAGAGCAGGAGGGAGACCAGGATGGATAGATGGAGGGACTGATGGGGAGAGAGGGAGGGACAGACCGAGGGAGAGAGAGCGAGGGAGGGTGAGGGGGAGGGACAGATGGACAGACTGACAGAGAGCAACGTTGGGACAGAAGGACAAACTGACAGAAAGCGAGGGTGGGACAGACGGCCAGACCTACGGGGTGAGAGTCAGGGAGGGAGAGGGGAAGGGAACGACGGACATACTGACGGAGAGAGAGGTTGGAATGGAGAGGCGGA
>JANJGN010003913.1:0-15000 GCA_026770705.1 Isurus oxyrinchus | reverse complement strand
TCTCTCCCAAAGTTCAAAAACACTCGCTCGCGCCCTCTCACAGGGGTCGCTCGCTGATGGAGGCCATTCGGCCCCCTCATGTCAGTGCTGTCCCACTGTCTGAGGAACTCCCCCAGTCCCCCACCTCCCCCCTGTCCTCAAACTGTTCCCGCTCTCTCCCCGAACACGACACAACCTCCCTGAAGTGTGGGTGCCCAGAGCGGGACGCGATACTCCCAATCGCCGCTCCCTGTTGGCGCACCGAAGGCTTCGGGCCTAGTCAGGCCCCAGCCTCGCCCGGCTCCCCAGTTAACCACCCCCCCCACCTCAACCCCCACCCACCCCCCCCCCCCCGCCTTACCTTGCCGTAGAAGCCGCTAACTTGGTGCAGGGGAATGTGGTGAGTGCCATGATACATGGCGAGCACCTCGTCGTCCGGGACGGCATGTAAACCCCTAAAGGGAGGCAAATGGACCAGGTGAGCCGTCGCACGCCAACCCGTCTCGCTTCTCACGGGGCCTTACCCACCGGCAAACACGCCAGAGCAAAACAAAAAATATATAGCGGGAAATGGAATCTGACCCCCAGCCATGCGAGGAGGGACTGGGGGGGAGGCGCAGTCAAAGAGATCGGTTTTCATGGAGCGTCTCAGAGAAGAGAGGGAGCGGGAGGGGGCCGGACAGACATAGAGAGAGAGAAATAAGCAGAGAGGTTTAGGGAGGGATTTCCAGAGCTCAGGGCCCCCCCCAGGCAACTGAAGGCCCGGCCGCCAATGGTGGAGCGATGGGAAATGGGGGGATGCTCGAGAGGCCGGAATTGGGGGAGCGCAGAGATCTCGGAGGGTTGTCGGAGGTTACAGAGATAGGGAGGGTTGTAGGGGCTGGAGGAGGTTACAGAGATAGGGAGGGTTGTAGGGACTGGAGGAGGTTACAGAGATAGGGAGGGGTGTAGGGGCTGGAGGAGGTTACAGAGATAGGAAGGGTTGTAGGGGCTGGAGGAGGTTACAGAGATAGGGAGGGATGTAGGGGCTGGAGGAGGTTACAGAGATAGGGAGGGGTGTAGGGGCTGGAGGAGTTTACAGAGATAGGGAGGGGTGTAGGGGCTGGAGGAGGTGACAGAGATAGGGAGGGTTGTAGGGGCTGGAGGAGGTTACAGAGATAGGGAAGGGTGTAGGGGCTGGAGGAGGTGACAGAGATAGGGAGGGGTGTAGGGGCTGGAGGAGGTTACAGAGATAGGGAGTGGTGTAGGGGCTGGAGGAGGTTACAGAGATAGGAAGGGTTGTAGGGGCTGGAGGAGGTTACAGAGATAGGGAGGGATGTAGGGGCTGGAGGAGGTTACAGAGATAGGGAGGGGTGTAGGGGCTGGAGGAGGTTACAGAGATAGGGAGGGGTGTAGGGGCTGGAGGAGGTGACAGAGATAGGGAGGGTTGTAGGGGCTGGAGGAGGTTACAGAGATAGGGAGTGGTGTAGGGGCTGGAGGAGGTGACAGAGATAGGGAGGGTTGTAGGGGCTGGAGGAGGTTACAGAGATAGGGAGGGTTGTAGGGGCTGGAGGAGGTTACAGTGATAGGGAGGGGTGTAGGGGCTGGATGAGGTTACGGACATAGGGAGGGTTGTAGGGGCTGAAGGAGGTTACAGAGACAGGGAGGGGTGTAGGGGCAGGAGGTGGTTACAGAGATAGGGAGGGGTGTAGGGGCTGGAGGAGGTTACAGATATAGGGAGGGTTGTAGGGGCTGGAGGAGGTTACAGAGATAGGGAGGATTGTAGGGGCTGGAGGAGGTTACAGAGATAGGGAGGGTTCTGGGGCTGGAGGAGGTTACAGAGATAGGGAGTGGTGTAGGGGCTGGAGGAGGTTACAGAGATAGGGAGTGGTGTAGGAGCTGGAGGAGGTTACAGAGATAGGGAGTGGTGTAGGAGCTGGAGGAGGTTACAGAGATAGGAAGGGGTGTAGGGGCTGGAGGAGGTTACAGAGATAGGGAGTGGTGTAGGGGCTGGAGGAGGTTACAGAGATAGGGAGTGGTGCAGGGGCTGGAGGAGGTTACAGAGATAGGGAGGGGTGTAGGGACTGGAGGGGGTTACAGAGATAGGGAGGGGTGTAGGTGCTGGAGGAGGTTACAGAGATAGGGAGGGGTGTAGGGGCTGGAGGAGGATACAGAGATAGGGAGGATTGTAGGGGCTGGAGGAGGTTACAGAGATAGGGAGGGTTCTGGGGCTGGAGGAGGTTACAGAGATAGGGAGTGGTGTAGGGGCTGGAGGAGGTTACAGAGATAGGGAGTGGTGTAGGAGCTGGAAGAGGTTACAGAGATAGGGAGGGTGTAGGGGCTGGAAGAGGTTACAGAGATAGGGAGGGTTGTAGGGGCTGGAGGAGGTTACAGAGATAGGGAGGGGTGTAGGGGCTGGAGGAGGTTACAGAGATAGGGAGTTGTGTGGGGGCTGGAGGAGGTTACAGAGATAGGGAGGGGTGTAGGGACTGGAGGGGGTTACAGAGATAGGGAGGGGTGCAGGGGCTGGAGGAGGTTACAGAGATAGGGAGGGGTGTAGGGGCTGGAGGAGGTTACAGAGATAGGGAGTGGTGTAGGGACTGGAGGAGGTTACAGAGATAGGGAGGGGTGTAGGGGCTGGAGGGGGTTACAGAGATAGGGAGTGGTGTAGGGGCTGGAGGAGGTTACAGAGATAGGGAGGTGTGTAGGGGCTGGAGGAGGTTACAGAGATAGGGAGGATTGTAGGGGCTGGAGGAGGTTACAGAGATAGGGAGGGTTCTGGGGCTGGAGGAGGTTACAGAGATAGGGAGGGGTGTAGGGGCTGGAGGAGGTTACAGAGATAGGGAGTGGTGTAGGAGCTGGAGGAGGTTACAGAGATAGGGAGTGGTGTAGGGGCTGGAGGAGGTTACAGAGATAGGGAGTGGTGTAGGGGCTGGAGGAGGTTACAGAGATAGGGAGGGGTGTAGGGACTGGAGGGGGTTACAGAGATAGGGAGGGGTGTAGGTGCTGGAGGAGGTTACAGAGATAGGGAGTGATGTAGGGGCTGGAGGAGGTTACAGAGATTGGGAGTGGTGTAGGGGCTGGAGGAGGTTACAGAGATAGGGAGGGGTGTAGGTGCTGGAGGAGGTTATAGAGATAGAGAGGGGTGTAGAGGCTGGAGGAGGTTACAGCGATAGGGAGGATTGTAGGGGCTGGAGGAGGTTACAGAGATAGGGAGGGTTCTGGGGCTGGAGGAGGTTACAGAGATAGGGAGTGGTGTAGGGGCTGGAGGAGGTTACAGAGATAGGGAGTGGTGTAGGAGCTGGAGGAGGTTACAGAGATAGGGAGGGTTGTAGGGACTGGAGGAGGTTACAGAGATAGGGAGGGGTGTAGGGACTAGAGGAGGTTACAGAGATAGGGAGGGGTGTAGGGGCTGGAGGAGGTTACAGAGATAGGGAGGATTGTAGGGGCTGGAGGAGGTTACAGAGATAGGGAGGGTTCTGGGGCTGGAGGAGGTTACAGAGATAGGGAGGGTTCTGGGGCTGGAGGAGGTTACAGAGATAGGGAGTGGTGTAGGAGCTGGAGGAGGTTACAGAGATAGGGAGTGGTGTAGGGGCTGGAGGAGGTTACAGAGATAGGGAGTGGTGTAGGGGCTGGAGGAGGTTACAGAGATAGGGAGGGGTGTAGGGACTGGAGGGGGTTACACAGATAGGGAGGGGTGTAGGTGCTGGAGGAGGTTACAGAGATAGGGAGTGATGTAGGGGCTGGAGGAGGTTACAGAGATTGGGAGTGGTGTAGGGGCTGGAGGAGGTTACAGAGATAGGGAGGGGTGTAGGTGCTGGAGGAGGTTATAGAGATAGAGAGGGGTGTAGAGGCTGGAGGAGGTTACAGTGATAGGGAGGGGTGTAGGGGCTGGAGGAGGTTACAGAGATAGGGAGGATTGTAGGGGCTGGAGGAGGTTACAGAGATAGGGAGGGGTGTAGGGGCTGGAGGAGGTTACAGAGATAGGGAGGGTTCTGGGGCTGGAGGAGGTTACAGAGATAGGGAGTGGTGTCGGGGCTGGAGGAGGTTACAGAGATAGGGAGTGGTGTAGGAGCTGGAGGAGGTTACAGAGATAGGGAGGGTTGTAGGGGCTGGAGGAGGTTACAGAGATAGAGAGGGTTGTAGGGGCTGGAGGAGGTTACAGAGATAGGGAGGGGTGTAGGGGCTGGAGGAGGTTACAGAGATAGGGAGGAGTGTAGGGGCTGGAGGAGGTTACAGAGATAGGGAGGGGTGTAGGGACTGGAGGAGGTTACAGAGATAGGGAGGGGTGTAGGGGCTGGAGGAGGTTACAGAGATAGGGAGGGTTGTAGGGGCTGGAGGAGGTTACAGAGATAGGGAGGGGTGTAGGGGCTGGAGGAGGTTACAGAGATAGGTAAGATTTGTAGGGGCTGGAGGAGGTTACAGAGATAGGGAGGGGTGTAGGGGCTGGAGGAGGTTACAGAGATAGGTAAGATTTGTAGGGGCTGGAGGAGGTTACAGAGATAGGGAGGGGTGTAGGAGCTGGAGGAGGTTACATAGATAGGGAGGGGTGTAGGGGCTGGAGGAGGTTACAGAGATAGGGAGGGGTGTAGGAGCTGGAGGAGGTTACAGAGATACGGAGGGAGGATGAGAATTTTTAAAATCGAGGCTGAACTGGACACATTGAAACATTCGCAAATCTTGAGGAATATTGGTTCCAAGTCACCTTCATTTCAGCCAATAACGTCTACGTAACCTTTAAACATTCACTCCCTCCACCACCGACGCACAGGGGCAGCAGTGTGTGTACCATCTACAAGATGCACTGCAGCAACTCGCCAAGGCTCCTTCGACAGCGCCGCCCAAACCCACCACCTCTACCACCTAGAAGGACAAGGGCAGCAGACACATGGGGAACACCACCACCTGCAAGTTCCCCTCCGAGCCCCTCACCATCCCGACTTGGAAATATATCGGCCGTTCCTTCACTGTCGCTGGGTCAAAATCCTGGAACTCCCTCCCTAACAGCACGGTGGGTGTACCTACACCACACGGGACAAAATCCTGGAACTCCCTCCCTAACAGCACGGTGGGTGTACCTACACCACACGGGACAAAATCCTGGAACTTCCTCCCTAACAGCACGGTGGGTGTACCTACACCACACGGGTCAAAATCCTGGAACTCCCTCCCTAACAGCACGGTGGGTGTACCTACACCACACGGGTCAAAATCCTGGAACTCCCTCCCTAACAGCACGGTGGGTGTACCTACACCACACGGGACTGCAGCAGCTCAAGGAGGCGGCTCACCCACCACCTTCGCAAGGGTCAGTGCTGAGGGAGAGCCGCACTGTCAGAGGGTCAGTGCTGAGGGAGCGCCGCACTGTCAGAGGGTCAGTGCTGAGGGAGAGCCGCACTGTGGGAGGGTCAGTGCTGAGGGAGAGCCGCTCTGTCGGAGGGTCAGTGCTGAGGGAGAGCCGCACTGTCGGAGGGTCAGTGCTGAGGGAGAGCCGCACTGTCGGAGGGTCAGTGCTGAGGGAGAGCCGCACTGTCGGAGGGTCAGTGCTGAGGGAGAGCCGCACTGTCGGAGGGTCAGTGCTGAGGGAGCGCCGCACTGTCGGAGGGTCAGTGCTGAGGGGAGCGCCGCACTGTCGGAGGGTCAGTGCTGAGGGAGCGCCGCACTGTCGGAGGGTCAGTGCTGAGGGAGCGCCGCACTGTCGGATGGTCAGTGCTGAGGGAGCGCCGCACTGTCCGAGGGTCAGTGCTGAGGGAGCGCCGCACTGTCCGAGGGTCAGTGCTGAGGGAGCGCCGCACTGTCCGAGGGTCAGTGCTGGAGGGAGCGCCGCACTGTCAGAGGGTCAGTGCTGAGGGAGCGCCGCACTGTCAGAGGGTCAGTGCTGAGGGAGCGCCGCACTGTCAGAGGGTCAGTGCTGAGGGAGCGCCGCACTGTCGGAGGGTCAGTGCTGAGGGAGCGCCGCACTGTCGGAGGGTCAGTGCTGAGGGAGCGCCGCACTGTCGGAGGGTCAGTGCTGAGGGAGCGCCGCACTGTCGGAGGGTCAGTGCTGAGGGAGCGCCGCACTGTCGGAGGGTCAGTGCTGAGGGAGTGCCGCACTGTCGGAGGCTCTCTCTCTCAGTGGAGGTAGCATGTCCCAGGGCCTTTACTGAAAGAAGTGCAGGGGGTGGGTTGGGGTTTCTGTCCAGTGTCCTGGGGCTAATATTTATATTTCAACCAACATCACTAAACACAGACGCCGGGGTCATAATCTCATTGGCTGCTTATGGGATCTTGCTGTGCGCAAATTGGCTGCCAAATTTCATACATTAACAACAGTGATCACATATCCAAACAAAAACTCCTTGGTGGGCTGGGAGGGGCATTGGAAGGTCCCGAGATGGGTATCGTTGTGCAACATGAACTTACCGGTACACCGATCCCATCTGAATGTAATGGAAGGCATCTATTTTCATCAGCAACCCCTATGATTCAGAGAGGTGGGGGGAGAGAGCGAGAGAGAGAGGTGGGGGAGAGAGCGAGAGAGAGAGGTGGGGGGAGAGAGCGAGAGAGAGAGGTGGGGGGAGAGAGCGAGAGAGAGAGGTGGGGGGAGAGAGCGAGAGAGAGAGGTGGGGGGAGAGAGCGAGAGAGAGAGGTGGGGGGAGAGAGCGAGAGAGAGAGGTGGGGGGAGAGAGCGAGAGAGAGAGGTGGGGGAGAGAGCGAGAGAGAGAGGTGGGGGGAGAGAGCGAGAGAGAGAGGTGGGGGGAGAGAGCGAGAGAGAGAGGTGGGGGGAGAGAGCGAGAGAGAGAGGTGGGGGGAGAGAGCGAGAGAGAGAGGTGGGGGGAGAGAGCGAGAGAGAGAGGTGGGGGGAGAGAGCGAGAGAGAGAGGTGGGGGGGAGAGAGCGAGGAGAGAGAGGTGGGGGGGAGAGAGCGAGAGAGAGGTGGGGGGGAGAGAGCGAGAGAGAGAGGTGGGGGAGAGAGCGAGAGAGAGAGGTGGGGGGAGAGAGCGAGAGAGAGAGGTGGGGGGAGAGAGCGAGAGAGAGAGGTGGGGGAGAGAGCGAGAGAGAGAGGTGGGGGGAGAGAGCGAGAGAGAGAGGGTGGGGGGAGAGAGCGAGAGAGAGAGGTGGGGGGGGAGAGAGCGAGAGAGAGGTGGGGGGGAGAGAGCGAGAGAGAGAGGTGGGGGGAGAGAGCGAGAGAGAGAGGTGGGGGGAGAGAGCGAGAGAGAGAGGTGGGGGGAGAGAGCGAGAGAGAGAGGTGGGGGGAGAGAGCGAGAGAGAGAGGTGGGGGGAGAGAGCGAGAGAGAGAGGTGGGGGGGAGAGAGCGAGAGAGAGAGGTGGGGGCAGAGAGCGAGAGAGAGAGGTGGGGGGAGAGAGCGAGAGAGAGAGGTGGGGGGAGAGAGCGAGAGAGAGAGGTGGGGGAGAGAGCGAGAGAGAGAGGTGGGGGGGGGGAGGAGAGCGAGAGAGAGGTGGGGGGAGAGAGCGAGAGAGAGAGAGAGAGAGAGAGAGAGTGTGAGTTGACCAAGAGACAGTGCTACCCTGACTAGTGAGGATTCGACAGGGGTACGAGGGCAAGAATAAAATAGCCCATTTCTGAACATAAAAATCAAACAGGGGCAGGAGGAGACCATTCAGCCCCTCGAGCCTGCTACCCCCATTCAATAAGATCGTGGCTGATCCGATTGTTCTTCAACTCCACTTCCCTGTCCGTCCCCCTCATAACCCTCGACTCCCCTCGTCGATCAGAGATCTGTCTCACTCGGCCTTGAATATATTCAGTGACCCGGCCCGCACTGCTCTCAGGGGCGAGGGGGGGGAGAGAATTCCACAGACTGACCACCCTCTGAGACAAGAAATTCCTCCTCATCTCCGTCTTCAACACGGACACCCCTCATTCTGAATCTGTGCCCCCTCCCCTCATTCTAGATTCCCCCCCTTGAGGTGGGGAAACATCCCCTCAGCATCTACCCTGTCAAACCCCCTCCCCTCAGAATCGGACATGTTTCAATAAGATCACCTCTCATTCTTCTAAACTCCAATGGGAAGAGGCCCAACCTGCTCAACCTTTCCCCATCAGACAAACCCCCTTCGTCCCAGGAATCAGCCGAGTGAACCGTCTCTGAACGACTTCCAATGCGAGTCTGTCCCTCCTTAAGTAAGGAGACCAGAACTGTCCACAGTGCCCCAGGAGCGGCCTCACCAACGCCCTGTCCAGTTGTAGCAAGACTTCCCCACTTTTATACTCCATCCCCCCTCCCTCGCAATAAAGGACAACTTTCCATTTGCCTTCCTAATCACTCGTGGTTGGCGAGAAAGCAGGGAATGATGTGGGAGGACCTGGTGGGGGTGGGGTGTAGTTGAAGAAAACACCAGCGCCGCCCTCTGTAGCCGAATAGCCGGAACATTCCGGCACCTTTATCTCGATTCCCCAACAGTCCCAGTCGCGCGTCCCAGGAGTTGGCCCTCGTTATTGGGCAGAACAACCCCACTGTGGGACATTATTCACCGGGGCTGAGGGCGGGGGAGTGAGGTGGGTGAAGTGCGGGGGGTGGTTGGGGGGGGGTGGGGGGGGGTCTTCCTAGCGTGACCAGAATCTGCCCCCTGCACACGGCCCTCACCCCCGCATCCCCACCCGACCCCTGTTCCCCATCCTTCATCTGCTCCAAGGGAGTTGACCGCCACTGGGGTAGGTCTTTGTTCTCAGTGGCTCAGCGAGTGGGGCTGGGGGGGGGGTGGTGGGAAGGGAGGGGAGGGGCGGGGGGGGAGGAATATGCCCCTTCTCCGCCGCGCCCCACCCCTACAGACCTCCCACGACGGCCTGAACGGGTTTCAGCGAAGCCCGCCCCAGTCAAATAGCAAAGCGCCCGAAGCTCCTCTGGGTGGCGCTCGGGTGCAGAGGAGGAGGGGGGAGAGTTTTGAGGGGAACTTTAGCCGTTATGGACCCCGTCAACTCTGTCCCGTGGGCTTCAGATGAGGGGGAGGGGGCAAAAGAAGTGCCTGGTGCTAAGAGATGGGTGGATAGGGAGGGAGGCGGGGGGAAGCACAGCTTACCTTACAGATATCGTAGTGGAGTCCGCGGATAGCAAAATCTGGTCGGTATTCATACCCCTTCAAGCCCCTTGGATACTGCGACACAGAAAAGCCACAAGAACGTTTCACTCAATTGTCGACTCAATTTCCTCCAACTCTGTACACGTCTAGCAGAGCCAGGGCAGGGGTAATGCCTCAAGGGTGGGGTGGGGGGGTTCCATCTCGCCTACAAGGCATTAGGTCGCGGGTTCGAGGCAACTGGCCAGACGTTCGAGCCTCATGAATCAAGCCCAACACTGTGGTAGGGTCACTGCTGAGGGAGTGCCGCACTGTGGTAGGGTCGGTGCTGAGGGAGCGCCGCACTGTCGGAAGGGTCAGCGTTGAGTGAGAGCCGCACTGTCGGAGGGTCAGTGCTGAGTGAGAGCCGCACTGTCGGAGGGTCAGCGCTGAGGGAGCGCCGCACTGTCGGAGGGTCAGCGCTGAGCGAGCGCCAGTACTGAGGGAGCGCCGCGCCGTCGGAGGGTCGGCGCCGAGGGAGCGCCGCGCCGTCGGAGGGTCGGCGCCGAGGGAGCGCCGCGCCGTCGGAGGGTCGGCGCCGAGGGAGCGCCACGCCGTCGGAGGGTCGGCGCCGAGGGAGCGCCGCGCCGTCGGAGGGTCGGCGCCGAGGGGAGCGCCGCGCCGTCGGAGGGTCGGCGCCGAGGGAGCGCCGCGCCGTCGGAGGGTCGGCGCCGAGGGAGCGCCGCGCCGTCGGAGGGTCGGCGCCGAGGGAGCGCCGCGCCGTCGGAGGGTCGGCGCCGAGGGAGCGCCGCGCCGTCGGAGGGTCGGCGCCGAGGGAGCGCCGCGCCTCGGAGGGTCGGCGCCGAGGGAGCGCCGCGCCGTCGGAGGGTCGGCGCCGAGGGAGCGCCGCGCCGTCGGAGGGTCGGCGCCGAGGGAGCGCCGCGCCTTCGGAGGGTCGGCGCCGAGGGAGCGCCGCGCCGTCGGAGGGTCGGCGCCGAGGGAGCGCCGCGCCGTCGGAGGGTCGGCGCCGAGGGAGCGCCGCGCCGTCGGAGGGTCGGCGCCGAGGGAGCGCCGCGCCGTCGGAGGGGGTCGGCGCCGAGGGAGCGCCGCGCCGTCGGAGGGTCGGCGCCGAGGGAGGCGCCGCGCCGTCGGAGGGTCGGCGCCGAGGGAGCGCCGCGCCGTCGGAGGGTCGGCGCCGAGGGAGCGCCGCGCCGTCGGAGGGTCGGCGCCGAGGGAGCGCCGCGCCGTCGGAGGGTCGGCGCCGAGGGAGCGCCGCGCCGTCGGAGGGTCGGCGCCGAGGGAGCGCCGCACCGTCGGAGGGTCAGCGCCGAGGGAGCGCCGCGCCGTCGGAGGGGCAGTGCCGAGGGAGCGCCGCACTGTCGGAGGGTCAGCGCCGAGGGAGCGCCGCACTGTCGGAGGGTCGGCACCGAGAGAGGGTTTAAATTCACCTTAAACTGCTCAATGAGGATTTCCATGGCTGTATCATAGATCATGCAGTTGAGTGTGTTGGAGTAGAGTGCCAGGGTGTAATCATAATCAAATCCATAGACCTCAATGTCTCCCAGGCACACCTCATTGTTGGCATAGATCGTGGATGGGTTCAACAGATTGCAGACCCCAGGAGGAAGGAGATCTGTTAGAGAGAGAGAGAGAGAGAGAAAAAAAACCCAAGGATTCAGAGAACAGTGATCCTAAAAACACGAGGGCAGAATCCACTGAGACACTGCCCCACCCTCAACACCCACCGCGCTGCACCCCAAGGTCGAACGGCACTCGGTGCTTCACTCCCCCGGCCCACACCCTGCCCGACCAGACCACGTGCCACTCGGGTAACATGTGTCCCTGCCCAGGGACCAGCTCTCAGGGGAACCTCAGCCTGTCCCGTCAGAAGCTAACACCTTAATCCGTCCCGGTGCCAGGGCGAGGGACATCTCTGACCGGCATGAAAGGATATCGGAGAGGGGAAGGGGGAGGATCCGGTTGTTGCGGTCCACGTCGGGACAACCGGCGTAGGCAAGACTAGGAAAGAGGACCTGTTTGGGGATTACCAGGAACTACCAGGAACTAGGAACTAAATTAAAGAAACAGGTCCTCGAGGGCTATAATCTCCGGATTACAACCCGAGCCGCGTGCTAACAGGCAGAGGGATGCGAGAATAAGGGAAGTTAACACGGGGCTAAAGGAGTGGTGCGGGAAAGAGGGGCTCCATTTCGTGGGGCACTGGCATCAGTATCGGAACAGGAGGGATCTGTACCCTTGGGAGGGTCTCCACCTGAACCGATCTGGGACCGAAGATCTAACGAAAAGGGTCAACAGGACTGTAAACTAGAAAGTGGGGGGAGGGGAGAGGGAAGGGTAAAACTCCAAGAAGTATGACTAATGGGAAACAAAGCAGCAGGTTAGCGTGTGTGGGGGGGTGGATTCAACTTCATGGAAAATCATGAAAGAACTGAAAAGGAAGGAGAGCCCAGGAGAGGCTATTAAAGTCCCCAGAACACAAAATAGGGCAGAGTGTTTGGAAAGGGCTAGGAATCTAACTTCAAGCACATCAGATAAAGGGACGACAATAAGAAAGGGGACGGGAAACACAGGGCTGAAGGTGTTGTATCTGAATGCACGCAGTATACGAAATAAGGTAAATGAGCTTGTGGCGCAGATTGAAATTGGCAGGTATGATGGGGGTGGGCATCACGGAGACATGGCTGCAAGGGGATCAGGACTGAGAGCTAAATCTCCAAGGATCTACATCCTATTGAAAAGATAGGCAGGTTGGCAGAGGGGGTGGGGTTGCTTTGTGAGTAAGAAATTAAATGAAATCGATAGCAAGAAATGACGTAGGGTCAGATGATGTAGAATCTGTGCGGGTGGAGTTGAGGAACCGCAAAGGTAAAAAAAAAACCATAAGGGGAGTTATGTACAGGCCTCAGAACAGTAGTCAGGATGTGGGGCACAAGGTACACCAGGAGATGGAAAAGGTGTGTAAGAAAGGCAAGGTTACAGTGATCATGGGGGATTCCAATATGCAGGTAGACTGGGAAAATCAGGTTGGCAGTGGATCCCAAGAAAAGAAATTTGTGGAATGTTTACGAGATGGCTTTTTGGAGCAGCTTGTGGTGGAGCCCACTAGGGAACAGGCAATTCTAGATTTAGTGATGTGTAATGAGGCAGATTTGATAAGGGAGCTTAAGGTGAAGGAACCCTTAGGAGGAAGTGACCATAATATGATAGAATTTACATTGCACTTTGAGAGGAAAAAGCTGGAATCAGATGTAACGGTATTACAGTTGAATAAAGGCAACTACAGAGGCATGAGGGAGGAGCTGGCCAGAATGACTGGGAGATGAGCCTAGCAGGAAAGACAGCGGAACAGCAATGGCAGGAGTTTCTGGGAGTAATTTGGGAGACACAGCAAAAATTCATCCCTAGGAAGAAGAAGCATACTAAAGGGAGGACGAGGCAACCATGGCTGACAAGGGAAGTCAGGGACAGCATAAAAGCTAAAGAGAAAGCATACAATGCGGTGAAGAGCAGTGGGAACCAGGGGATTGGGAAGCCTACAAAGACCAACAGAGGACAACTAAAAAAGAAATAAGGAGGGAGAAAATTAAATATGAGGGTAAACTAGCCAGTAATATAAAAGAAGATTGCAAGAGTGTTTTTAGATATATAAAGGGTAAGAGAGGCAAAAGTGGACATTGGGCTGCTGGAAAATGACGCTGGAGAAGTAGTAGTGGGGAACAAAGAAATTGCAGAGGAACTGAATAGGTACTTTGTGTCAGTCTTCACAGTGGAAGACACAAGTGACATCCCCAAAGTTCAAGAGAGTCGGGGGGCAGAGGTGAGTATGGTGGCCATTACCAAGGAGAAGGTGCTAGGAAAACTGAAAGGTCTGAAGGTGGATAAATCACCTGGGCCAGATGGATTACACCCCAGAGTTCTGAAGGAGATAGCTGAAGAGATGGTGGAGGTGTTAGTGGTGATCTTTCAGGAATCACTGGAGTCAGGGAGGGTCCCAGAGGGACTGGGAAATCGCTGATGTAACCTCCTGTTTAAGAAGGGAGTGAGGCAAAAGACAGGAAATTACAGGCCGATTAGCCTGACCTCGGTCGTTGGTAAGATTTTAGAGTCCATTATTAAGGATGAGATTTCAGAATACTTGGAAGTGCATGGTAAAATAGGGCAAAGTCAGCATGGTTTCATCAAGGGGAGGTCATGCCTGACAAATCTGTTAGAATTCTTTGAGGAGGTAATGGGCAGGTTAGACAAAGGAGAGCCAATGGATGTTATCTACTTGGACTTCCAGAAGGCCTTTGAACACGGTGCCGCACAGGAGGCTGCTCAGTAAGATAAGAGCCCATGGTGTTAGAGGCAAGGTACTAGCATGGATAGAAGATTGGCTGTCTGGCAGGAGGCAGAGAGTGGGGATAAGGGGGTCCTCCTCAGGATGGCGGCCGGTGACTAGTGGAGTTCCGCAGGGTCAGTGTTGGGACCACAACTTTTCACTTTATACATTAATGATCTAGATGAAGGAACTGAGGGCATCCTGGCTAAGTTTGCAGATGATACAAAGATAGCTGGAGGGACAGGTAGTATTGAGGAGGCAGGGAGGCTGCAGAAGGATTTGGACAGGTTAGGAGAATGGGCACAGAAGTGGCAGATGGAATACAACGTGGGGAAGTGTGAGGTCATGCACTTTGGTAAGAAGAATAGAGGCATAGACTATTTCTAAATGGGGAGAGAATTCAGAAATCTGGAGTGCAAAGGGACTTGGGAGTCCTAGTCCAGGATTTCTTAAGGTTAACTTGCAGGTTGAGTCGGTAGTTAGGAAGGCAAATGCAATGTTGGCATTTATTTCGAGAGGACTAGAATATAAAAGCAGGGATGTGCTGCTGAGGGTTTATAAGGCTCTGGTCAGACCACATTTAGAATATTGTGAGCAATTTGGGGCCCCGTATCTCAGGAAGGATGTGCTGGCCCTGGAGAGGGTCCGGAGGAGGTTCACGAGAATGATCCCAGGAATGAAAGGCTTAACATACGAGGAACATTTGAGGACTCTGGGTCTATACTCAATGGTGTTTAGAAGGATGAGGGGGGATCTGATTGAAACTTACAGAATACTGAAAGGCCTGGATAGAGTGGACGTGGGGAAGATGTTTCCATTAGTAGGAGAGACTAGGACCTGAGGGCACAGCCTCAGAGTAAAGGGAAGACCTTTTAGAACAGAGATGAGGAGAAACTTCTTTAGCCAGAGAGTGGTGAATCAATGGAATTCATTGCCATGGAAGGCTGTGGAGGCCAGGTCATTGAGTGTATTTAAGACCGAGATAGATAGGTTCTTGATGGGTAAGGGGGTCAAAGGTTACGGGGGAGAAGGCGGGAGAATGGGATTGAGAAACTTATCAGCCATGATTGAATGGCGGAGCAGACTCGATGGGCCGAATGGCCTAATTTTCTGCTCCTATGTCTGATGGTCTTGTAGCAAAACACTGGTCAGGACATACATGGAATACCGCGCATGATTCCGGTTTCCGTATTCCACTCGGAATAGTGTGCGCAGTCCCGGACTCCGTATTCCTCTCGGAATACCGTGCACAGTCAGGGTCTCCGTATCCCACTCGGAATAGCGTATGCAGTTCCGGTCTCTGTATCCCACTTGGAATACCGTGCACAGTTCCTGTCACTGAATCCCATGTGGTACACTGTGCACGGCCGCCAATGGTGGAGCGATGGGAATCGGAGGATGCTCGAGAGGCCGGAATTGGAGGAGCGCAGAGATCTCGGAGGGTTGTAGGAGGTTACAGAGATAGGGAGGAATGTAGGGGCTGGAGGAGGTTACAGAGATAGGGAGGGGTGTAGGGGCTGGAGGAGGTTACAGAGATAGGGAGGGGGTGTAGGGGCTGGAGGAGGTTACAGAGATAGGGAGGGGGTAGGGGCTGGAGGAGGTTACAGAGATAGGGAGGGTTGTAGGGGCTGGAGAAGGTTACAGAGTTAGGGAGGGTTGTAGGGGCTGGAGGAGGTTACAGAGATAGGGAGGGTTGTAGGGGCT
>JANJGN010003912.1:0-38886 GCA_026770705.1 Isurus oxyrinchus | reverse complement strand
CAGTCAGTGTCTGAGGGAGTGAAACACTGTCACACGGACAGCACTCAGGGAGTGCAACACTGTCGCACGGTCAGTACTGAGGGGAGTGAAACACTGTCACACGGACAGCACTGAGGGAGTGCAACACTGTCGCACGGTCAGTACTGAGGGAGTGCAACACTGTCGCACGGTCAGTACTGAGGGAGTGCAACACTGTTGCACGGTCAGAACTGAGGGAGTGCAACACTGTCGCACGGTCAGTACTGAGGGAGTGCAACACTGTCGCACGGTCACTACTAAGGGAGTGCAACACTGTCGCACGCTCAGTACTGAGGGAGTGCAACACTGTCGCACGGTCGGTACTGAGGGAGTGCAACACTGTCGCACGGTCAGTACTGAGGGAGTGCAACACTGTCGCACGCTCGGTACTGAGGGAGTGCAACACTGTCGCACGGTCGGTACTGAGGGAGTGCAACACTGTCGCACGGTCGGTACTGAGGGAGTGCAACACTGTCGAACGGTCGGTACTGAGGGAGTGCAACACTGTCGCACGGTCGGTACTGAGGGAGTGCAACACTGTCGCACGGTCAGTACTGAGGGAGCGCAAAACTGTTGCACGGTCGGTAATGAGGGAGTGCAACACTGTCGCACGGTCAGTACTGAGGGAGTGCAAACACTGTCGCACGGTCAGTACTGAGAGTGTGCAACACTGTCGCACGGTCAGTACTGTGGGAGTGCAACACTGTCGCACGGACAGTACTGAGGGCGTGCAACACTGTCTCACGGTCAGCACTGTGGGAGTGCAACACTGACGCACGGTCAGCGCTGAGGGAGTGCAACACTGTCGCACGGTCAGTACTGAGGGAGTTCAACACTGTCGCACGGTCAGTACTGAGGGAGTGCAACACTGTCGCACGGTCAGCACTGAGGGAGTGCAACACTGTCGCACGGTCAGCACTGAGGGAGTGCAACACTGTCGCACGGTCAGTACTGAGGGAGTGCAACACGGTCGCACGGTCAGCACTGAGGGAGTGCAACACTGTCGCACGGTCAGTACTGAGGGAGTGCAACACTGTCGCACGGTCAGTCCTGAGGGTGTGCAACACTGTCGCACGGTCAGTCCTGAGGGAGTGCGACACTGTCGCACGGTCAGTACTGAGGTAGTGCGACACTGTCGCACGGTCAGTACTGAGGGAGTGCAACACTGTCGCACGGTCAGTACTGAGGGAGTGCAACACTGTCGCACGGTCAGTACTGAGGGAGTGCAACACTGTCGCACGGACAGTACTGAGGGAGTGCAACACTGTCGCACGGTCAGTACTGAGGGAATGCAACAGTGTCGCATGGTCAGTACTGAGGGAGTGCAACACTGTCGCACGGTCAGTACTGAGGGAGTGCAACACTGTCGCACGGTCAGTACTGAGGGAGTGCAACACTGTCGCACGGTCAGTACTGAGGGAGTGCAACACTGTCGCACGGTCAGTACTGAGGGAGTGCAACAGTGTCGCATGGTCAGTACTGAGGGAGTGCAACACTGTCGCACGGTCAGTACTGAGGGAATGCAACACTGTCGCACGGTCAGCGGTCAGGGAGTGCAACACTGTCGCACGGTCAGTACTGAGGGAGTGAAACACTGTCGCACGGACAGCACTGAGGGAGTGCAACACTGTCGCACGGTCAGTACTGAGGGAGTGCAACACTGTCGCACGGTCAGAACTGAGGGAGTGCAACACTGTCGCACGGTCAGTACTGAGGGAGTGCAACACTGTCGCACGGTCACTACTAAGGGAGTGCAACACAGTCGCACGCTCAGTACTGAGGGAGTGCAACACTGTCGCACGGTCGGTACTGAGGGAGTGCAACACTGTCGCACGGTCAGTACTGAGAGAGTGCAACACTGTCGCACGCTCGGTACTGAGGGAGTGCAACACTGTCGCACGGTCGGTACTGAGGGAGTGCAACACTGTCGCACGGTCGGGACTGAGGGAGTGCAACACTGTCGAACGGTCGATACTGAGGGAGTGCAACACTGTCGCACGGTCGGTACTGAGGGAGTGCAACACTGTCGCACGGTCAGTACTGAGGGAGTGCAACACTGTCGCACGGTAAGTACTGAGGGAGTGCAGCACTGTCGCACGGTCAGTACTGAGGGAGTGCAACACTGTCGCACGGTCAGTACTGAGGGAGTGCAACACTATCGCACGGTCAGTACTGAGGGAGTGCAACACTGTCTCACGGTCAGCACTGAGGGAGTGCAACACTGACGCATGGTCAGCGCTGAGGGAGTGCAACACTGTCGCACGGTCAGTACTGAGGGAGTGCAACACTGTCGCACGGTCAGCACTGAGGGAGTGGAACACTGTCGCACGGTCAGTACTGAGGGAGTGCAACACTGTCGCACGGTCAGTACTGAGGGAGCGCAGCACTGTCGCAAGGTCAGTACTGAGGGAGTGCAACACTGTCCCACGGTCAGTACTGAGGGAGTGCAAAACTGTCTCACGGTCAGTACTGAGGGAGGGCAACACTGTCGCACGGTCAGTACTGAGGGATTGCAACACTGTCGCACGGTCAGTACTGAGGGAGTGCAAAACTGTCGCACGGTCAGTACTGAGGGAGTGCAACACTGTCGCACGGTCAGTACTGAGGGAGTGCGACACTGTCGCACGGTCAGTACTGGGGGAGTGCAACACTGTCGCACGGTCAGTACTGAGGGAGTGCAACACTGTCGCACGGTCAGTACTGAGGGAGTGCGACACTGCCGCACGGTCAGTACTGAGGGAGTGCAACACAGTCGCACGGTCAGTACTGAGGGAGTGCAACACTGTCGCACGGTAAGTACTGAGGGAGCGCAAAACTGTTGCACGGTCGGTAATGAGGGAGTGCAACACTGTCGCACGGTCAGTACTGAGGGAGTGCAACACTGTCGCACGGTCAGTACTGAGAGTGTGCAACACTGTCGCACGGTCAGTACTGTGGGGGTGCAACACTGTCGCACGGACAGTACTGAGGGCGTGCAACACTGTCTCACGGTCAGCACTGAGGGAGTGCAACACTGACGCACGGTCAGCGCTGAGGGAGTGCAACACTGTCGCACGGTCAGTACTGAGGGAGTTCAACACTGTCGCACGGTCAGTACTGAGGGAGTGCAACACTGTCGCACGGTCAGCACTGAGGGAGTGCAACACTGTCGCACGGTCAGTACTGAGGGAGTGCAACACTGTCGCACGGTCAGTACTGAGGGAGTGCAACACGGTCGCACGGTCAGCACTGAGGGAGTGCAACACTGTCGCACGGTCAGTACTGAGGGAGTGCAACACTGTCGCACGGTCAGTCCTGAGGGTGTTCAACACTGTCGCACGGTCAGTCCTGAGGGAGTGCGACACTGTCGCACGGTCAGTACTGAGGTAGTGCGACACTGTCGCACGGTCAGTACTGAGGGAGTGCGACACTGTCGCACGGTCAGTCCTGAGGGAGCGCGACACTGTCGCACGGTCAGTACTGAGCGAGCGCGACACTGTCGCACGTTCAGTACTGAGGGAGCGCGACACTGTCGCACGGTCAGTACTGAGGGAGCGCGACACTGTCGCACGTTCAGTACTGAGGGAGTGCGACACTGCCGCACGGTCAGTACTGAGGGAGTGCGACACTGCCGCACGGTCAGTACTGAGGGAGTGCGACACTGTCGCACGGTCAGTACTGAGGGAGTGCGACACTGTCGCACGGTCAGTACTGAGGGAGTGCGACACTGTCGCACGGTCAGTACTGAGGGAGTGCGACACTGTCGCACGGTCAGTACTGAGGGAGCGCAACACTGTCGCACGGTCAGGACTGAGGGAGCGCAAAACTGTCGCACGGTCAGTACTGAGGGAGCGCAACACTGTCGCACGGTCAGTACTGAGGGAGCGCAGCACTGTCGCACGGTCAGTACTGAGGGAGCGCAGCACTGTCGCACGGTCAGTACTGAGGGAGCGCAGCACTGTCGCACGGTCAGTACTGAGGGAGTGCAACACTGTCTCACGGTCAGTACTGAGGGAGGGCAACACTGTCGCACCGTCAGTACTGAGGGAGTGCAACACTGTCGCACGGTCAGTACTGAGGGAGTGCCACACTGTCGCACGGTCAGTACTGAGGGAGTGCAACACTGTCGCACGGTCAGTACTGAGGGAGTGCGACACTGCCGCACGGTCAGTACTGAGGGAGTGCAACACTGTCGCACGGTCAGTACTGAGGGAGTGCAACACTGTCGCACGGTAAGTACTGAGGGAGCGCAACACTGTTGCATGGTTGGTAATGAGGGAGTGCAACACTGTCGCACGGTCAGTACTGAGGGAGTGCAACACTGTCGCACGGTCAGTACTGAGAGTGTGCAACACTGTCGCACGGTCAGTACTGAGGGAGTGCAACACTGTCGCACGGTCAGTACTGAGGGAACGCAACACTGTCGCACGGTCAGTACTGAGGGAGTGCAACACTGTCGCACGGTCAGTACTGAGGGAGTGCAACACGGTCGCACGGTCAGGACTGAGGGAGTGAAACACTGGCGCACGGTCAGAAATGAGGGAGTGCAGCACTGTCTCACGGTCAGTACTGAGGGAGTGCAACACTGTCGCACGGTCACTACTGAGGGAGTGCAAACACTGTCGCACGGTCAGTACTGAGGGACTGCAACACTGTCGCACGGTCAGTACTGAGGGAGTGCAACACTGTCGCACGGTCACTACTGATGGAGTGCAACACTGTCGCACGGTCAGTACTGAGGGACTGCAACACTGTCGCACGGTCAGTACTGAGGGAGTGCAACACTGTCGCACGGTCAGTACTGAGGGAGTGCAACATTGTCACACGGTCAGTACTGAGGGAGTGCAACACTATGTCGCACGGTTAGTACTGAGGGAGTGAAACACTGTCGCACGGTCAGTACTGAGGGAGTGCAGCACTGTCGCACAGTCAGTACTGAGGGAGTGGAACACTGTCGCACGGTCAGTACTGAGGGAGTGCAACACTGTCGCACGGTCAGTACTGAGGGACTGCAACACTGTCGCACGGTCAGTACTGAGGGACTGCAACACTGTCGCACGGTCATTACTGAGGGAGTGCAACACTGTCGCACGGTCAGTACTGAGGGACTGCAACACTGTCGCACGGTCAGTACTGAGGGAGTGCAACACTGTCGCACGGTCAGTACTGAGGGACTGCAACACTGTCGCACGGTCAGTACTGAGGGAGTGCAACACTGTCGCACGGTCAGTACTGAGGGAGTGCAACACTGTCGCACGGTCAGTACTGAGGGAGTGCAACACTGTCGCACGGTCAGTACTGAGGGAGTGCAACACTGTCGCACGGTCAGTACTGAGGGAGTGCAACACTGTCGCACGGTCAGTGCTGAGGGAGTGCAACACTGTCGCAAGGTCAGTACTGAGGGAGTGCAACACTGTCGCACGGTCAGTGCTGAGGGAGTGCAACACTGTCGCACGGTCAGCGCTGAGGGAGTGCAACACTGTCGCACGGTCAGCGCTGAGGGAGTGCAACACTGTCGCACGGTCAGCGCTGAGGGAGTGCAACACAGTCGCACGGTCAGCGCTGAGGGAGTGCAACACTGTCGCACGGTCAGCGCTGAGGGAGTGCAACACTGTCGCACGGTCAGCGCTAAGGGAGTGCAACACTGTCGCACGGTCAGCGCTGAGGGAGTGCAACACTGTCGCACGGTCAGTACTGTGGGAGTGCAACACTGTCGCACGGTCAGCGCTGAGGGAGTGCAACACTGTCGCACGGTCAGTACTGAGGGAGTGCAACACTGTCGCACGGTCAGTACTGAGGGAGTGCAACACTGTCGCACGGTCAGCACTGAGGGAGTGCAACACTGTCGAACGGTCAGCACTGAGGGAATGCAACACTGTCGCACGGTCAGCACTGAGGGAGTGCAACACTGTCGCACGGTCAGTACTGAGGGAGTGCAACACTGTCGCACGGTCAGTACTGAGGGAGTGCAACACTGTCGGAAGGTCAGTGCTGAGGTAGCGCCGCACTGTCGGAGAGTCAGTACTGAGGGAGTGCCGCACTGTCGGAGGGTCAGTACTGAGGGAGTGCCGCACTGTCGGAGAGTCAGTGCTGAGGGTAGGCCACACTGTGGGAGGGTCAGTGCTGAGGGTGCTAGACACTGTCGGTGGGTCATCTCTGAGGGAGTGCTGCACTGTCGGAGGGTCAGTGCTGAGGGAGCGCCGCACCATTGGAGGGTCAGAGCTGAGGGAGTGACGCACCGCCAGAGGGTCATTACTGAGGGAGCACGACACTGTCGGCGGGTCAGCGCTGAGGGAGTGCAACACTGTCGCACGGTCAGTACTGAGGGAGCGCAACACTGTCGCACGCTCTGTACTGAGGGAGCGCAACACTGTCGCACGGTCAGTACTGAGGGAGTGCAACACTGTTGCACGGTCAGTACTGAGGGAGTGCAACACTGTCGCACGGTCAGTACTGAGGGAGTGCAACAGTGTCGCACGGTCAGTATTGAGGGAGTGCAACACTGTCGGCACGGTCAGTACTGAGGGAGTGCAACACTGTCGCACGGTCAGCACTGAGGGAGTGCAACACTGTCGCACGGTCAGTACTGAGGGAGTGCAACACTGTCGCACGGTCAGTACTGAGGGAGTGCAACACTGTCGCACGGTCATTACTGAGGGAGTGCAACACTGTCGCACGGTCAGTACTGAGGGAGTGCAACACTGTCGCACGGTCAGTCCTGAGGGAGTGCAACACTGTCGCACGGTCAGTACTGAGGGAGTGCAACACTGTCGCACGGTCAGTACAGAGGGAGTGCAACACTGTCGCACGGTCAGTACTGAGGGAATGCAACACTGTCGCACGGTCAGTCCTGAGGGAGTGCAACACTGTCGCACGGTCAGTACTGAGGGAGTGCAACACTGTCGCACGGTCAGTGCTGAGGGAGTGCAACACTGTCGCACGGTCAGTACTGAGGGAGTGCAACACTGTCGCACGCTCAGTACTGAGGGAGTGCAACACTGTCGCACGGTCAGTACTGAGGGAGTGCAACACTGTCGCACGGTCAGTACTGACGGAGTGCAACACTGTCGCACGGTCAGTACTGAGGAAGCGCTACACTGTCGCACGGTCAGTACTGAGGGAGTGCAGCACAGTCGCACGGTCAGTACTGAGGGAGCGCAACACTGTCGCACGGTCAGTACTGAGGGAGCGCAACACTGTCGCATGGTCGGTACTGAGGGAGCGCAACACTGTCGCACGGTCGGTACTGAGGGAGTGCAACACTGTCGCACGGTCGGTACTGAGGGAGCGCAACACTGTCGCACGGTCGGTACTGAGGGAGCGCAACACTGTCGCACGGTCGGTACTGAGGGAGCGCAACACTGTCGCACGGTCGGTACTGAGGGAGCGCAACACTGTCGCACGTTCGGTACTGAGGGAGCGCAACACTGTCGCACGCTCGGTACTGAGGGAGCGCAACACTGTCGCACGCTCGGTACTGAGGGAGCGCAACACTGTCGCACGGTCGGTACTGAGGGAGCGCAACACTGTCGCACGGTCAGCGGTCAGGGAGTGCAACACTGTCGCACGGTCAGTACTGAGGGAGTGAAACACTGTCGCACGGACAGCACTGAGGGAGTGCAACACTGTCGCACGGTCAGTACTGAGGGAGTGCAACACTGTCGCACGGTCAGTACTGAGGGAGTGCAACACTGTTGCACGGTCAGAACTGAGGGAGTGCAACACTGTCGCACGGTCAGTACTGAGGGAGTGCAACACTGTCGCACGGTCACTACTAAGGGAGTGCAACACTGTCGCACGCTCAGTACTGAGGGAGTGCAACACTGTCGCACGGTCGGTACTGAGGGAGTGCAACACTGTCGCACGGTCAGTACTGAGGGAGTGCAACACTGTCGCACGCTCGGTACTGAGGGAGTGCAACACTGTCGCACGGTCGGTACTGAGGGAGTGCAACACTGTCGCACGGTCGGTACTGAGGGAGTGCAACACTGTCGAACGGTCGGTACTGAGGGAGTGCAACACTGTCGCACGGTCGGTACTGAGGGAGTGCAACACTGTCGCACGGTCAGTACTGAGGGAGCGCAAAACTGTTGCACGGTCGGTAATGAGGGAGTGCAACACTGTCGCACGGTCAGTACTGAGGGAGTGCAACACTGTCGCACGGTCAGTACTGAGAGTGTGCAACACTGTCGCACGGTCAGTACTGTGGGAGTGCAACACTGTCGCACGGACAGTACTGAGGGCGTGCAACACTGTCTCACGGTCAGCACTGAGGGAGTGCAACACTGACGCACGGTCAGCGCTGAGGGAGTGCAACACTGTCGCACGGTCAGTACTGAGGGAGTTCAACACTGTCGCATGGTCAGTACTGAGGGAGTGCAACACTGTCGCACGGTCAGCACTGAGGGAGTGCAACACTGTCGCACGGTCAGTACTGAGGGAGTGCAACACTGTCGCACGGTCAGTACTGAGGGAGTGCAACACGGTCGCACGGTCAGCACTGAGGGAGTGCAACACTGTCGCACGGTCAGTACTGAGGGAGTGCAACACTGTCGCACGGTCAGTCCTGAGGGTGTGCAACACTGTCGCACGGTCAGTCCTGAGGGAGTGCGACACTGTCGCACGGTCAGTACTGAGGTAGTGCGACACTGTCGCACGGTCAGTACTGAGGGAGTGCAACACTGTCGCACGGTCAGTACTGAGGGAGTGCAACACTGTCGCACGGTCAGTACTGAGGGAGTGCAACACTGTCGCACGGTCAGTACTGAGGGAGTGCAACACTGTCGCACGGTCAGTACTGAGGGAATGCAACAGTGTCGCATGGTCAGTACTGAGGGAGTGCAACACTGTCGCACGGTCAGTACTGAGGGAGTGCAACACTGTCGCACGGTCAGTACTGAGGGAGTGCAACACTGTCGCACGGTCAGTACTGAGGGAGTGCAACACTGTCGCACGGTCAGTACTGAGGGAGTGCAACAGTGTCGCATGGTCAGTACTGAGGGAGTGCAACACTGTCGCACGGTCAGTACTGAGGGAATGCAACACTGTCGCACGGTCAGCGGTCAGGGAGTGCAACAATGTCGCACGGTCAGTACTGAGGGAGTGAAACACTGTCGCACGGACAGCACTGAGGGAGTGCAACACTGTCGCACGGTCAGTACTGAGGGAGTGCAACACTGTCGCACGGTCAGTACTGAGGGAGTGCAACACTGTTGCACGGTCAGAACTGAGGGAGTGCAACACTGTCGCACGGTCAGTACTGAGGGAGTGCAAACACTGTCGCACGGTCACTACTAAGGGAGTGCAACACAGTCGCACGCTCAGTACTGAGGGAGTGCAACACTGTCGCACGGTCGGTACTGAGGGAGTGCAACACTGTCGCACGCTCGGTACTGAGGGAGTGCAACACTGTCGCACGGTCGGTACTGAGGGAGTGCAACACTGTCGCACGGTCGGTACTGAGGGAGTGCAACACTGTCGAACGGTCGATACTGAGGGAGTGCAACACTGTCGCACGGTCGGTACTGAGGGAGTGCAACACTGTCGCACGGTCAGTACTGAGGGAGTGCAACACTGTCGCACGGTAAGTACTGAGGGAGTGCAGCACTGTCGCACGGTCAGTACTGAGGGAGTGCAACACTGTCGCACGGTCAGTACTGAGGGAGTGCAACACTATCGCACGGTCAGTACTGAGGGAGTGCAACACTGTCTCACGGTCAGCACTGAGGGAGTGCAACACTGACGCATGGTCAGTACTGAGGGAGTGCAACACTGTCGCACGGTCAGTACTGAGGGAGTGCAACACTGTCGCACGGTCAGCACTGAGGGAGTGGAACACTGTCGCACGGTCAGTACTGAGGGAGTGCAACACTGTCGCACGGTCAGTACTGAGGGAGCGCAGCACTGTCGCAAGGTCAGTACTGAGGGAGTGCAACACTGTCCCACGGTCAGTACTGAGGGAGTGCAAAACTGTCTCACGGTCAGTACTGAGGGAGGGCAACACTGTCGCACGGTCAGTACTGAGGGATTGCAACACTGTCGCACGGTCAGTACTGAGGGAGTGCAAAACTGTCGCACGGTCAGTACTGAGGGAGTGCAACACTGTCGCACGGTCAGTACTGAGGGAGTGCGACACTGTCGCACGGTCAGTACTGGGGGAGTGCAACACTGTCGCACGGTCAGTACTGAGGGAGTGCAACACTGTCGCACGGTCAGTCCTGAGGGTGTGCAACACTGTCGCACGGTCAGTCCTGAGGGAGTGCGACACTGTCGCACGGTCAGTACTGAGGTAGTGCGACACTGTCGCACGGTCAGTACTGAGGGAGTGCGACACTGTCGCACGGTCAGTCCTGAGGGAGCGCGACACTGTCGCACGGTCAGTACTGAGGGAGCGCGACACTGTCGCACGTTCAGTACTGAGGGAGCGCGACACTGTCGCACGGTCAGTACTGAGGGAGCGCGACACTGTCGCACGTTCAGTACTGAGGGAGTGCGACACTGCCGCACGGTCAGTACTGAGGGAGTGCGACACTGCCGCACGGTCAGTACTGAGGGAGTGCGACACTGTCGCACGGTCAGTACTGAGGGAGTGCGACACTGTCGCACGGTCAGTACTGAGGGAGTGCGACACTGTCGCACGGTCAGTACTGAGGGAGTGCGACACTGTCGCACGGTCAGTACTGAGGGAGCGCAACACTGTCGCACGGTCAGTACTGAGGGAGCGCAAAACTGTCGCACGGTCAGTACTGAGGGAGCGCAACACTGTCGCACGGTCAGTACTGTGGGAGCGCAGCACTGTCGCACGGTCAGTACTGAGGGAGCGCAGCACTGTCGCACGGTCAGTACTGAGGGAGCGCAGCACTGTCGCACGGTCAGTACTGAGGGAGTGCAACACTGTCTCGCGGTCAGTACTGAGGGAGGGCAACACTGTCGCACGGTCAGTACTGAGGGAGTGCAACACTGTCGCACGGTCAGTACTGAGGGAGTGCCACACTGTCGCACGGTCAGTACTGAGGGAGTGCAACACTGTCGCACGGTCAGTACTGAGGGAGTGCGACACTGCCGCACGGTCAGTACTGAGGGAGTGCAACACTGTCGCACGGTCAGTACTGAGGGAGTGCAACACTGTCGCACGGTAAGTACTGAGGGAGCGCAACACTGTTGCACGGTTGGTAATGAGGGAGTGCAACACTGTCGCACGGTCAGTACTGAGGGAGTGCAACACTGTCGCACGGTCAGTACTGAGAGTGTGCAACACTGTCGCACGGTCAGTACTGAGGGAGTGCAACACTGTCGCACGGTCAGTACTGAGGGAACGCAACACTGTCGCACGGTCAGTACTGAGGGAGTGCAACACTGTCGCACGGTCAGTACTGAGGGAGTGCAACACGGTCGCACGGTCAGTACTGAGGGAGTGAAACACTGGCGCACGGTCAGTACTGAGGGAGTGCAGCACTGTCTCACGGTCAGTACTGAGGGAGTGCAACACTGTCGCACGGTCACTACTGAGGGAGTGCAACACTGTCGCACGGTCAGTACTGAGGGACTGCAACACTGTCGCATGGTCAGTACTGAGGGAGTGCAACACTGTCGCACGGTCACTACTGATGGAGTGCAACACTGTCGCACGGTCAGTACTGAGGGACTGCAACACTGTCGCACGGTCAGTACTGAGGGAGTGCAACACTGTCGCACGGTCAGTACTGAGGGAGTGCAACATTGTCACACGGTCAGTACTGAGGGAGTGCAACACTGTCGCACGGTTAGTACTGAGGGAGTGAAACACTGTCGCACGGTCAGTACTGAGGGAGTGCAGCACTGTCGCACAGTCAGTACTGAGGGAGTGGAACACTGTCGCACGGTCAGTACTGAGGGAGTGCAACACTGTCGCACGGTCAGTACTGAGGGACTGCAACACTGTCGCACGGTCAGTACTGAGGGACTGCAACACTGTCGCACGGTCATTACTGAGGGAGTGCAACACTGTCGCACGGTCAGTACTGAGGGACTGCAACACTGTCGCACGGTCAGTACTGAGGGAGTGCAACACTGTCGCACGGTCAGTACTGAGGGACTGCAACACTGTCGCACGGTCAGTACTGAGGGAGTGCAACACTGTCGCACGGTCAGTACTGAGGGAGTGCAACACTGTCGCACGGTCAGTACTGAGGGAGTGCAACACTGTCGCACGGTCAGTACTGAGGGAGTGCAACACTGTCGCACGGTCAGTACTGAGGGAGTGCAACACTGTCGCACGGTCAGTGCTGAGGGAGTGCAACACTGTCGCAAGGTCAGTACTGAGGGAGTGCAACACTGTCGCACGGTCAGTGCTGAGGGAGTGCAACACTGTCGCACGGTCAGCGCTGAGGGAGTGCAACACTGTCGCACGGTCAGCGCTGAGGGAGTGCAACACTGTCGCACGGTCAGCGCTGAGGGAGTGCAACACAGTCGCACGGTCAGCGCTGAGGGAGTGCAACACTGTCGCACGGTCAGCGCTGAGGGAGTGCAACACTGTCGCACGGTCAGCGCTAAGGGAGTGCAACACTGTCGCACGGTCAGCGCTGAGGGAGTGCAACACTGTCGCACGGTCAGTACTGTGGGAGTGCAACACTGTCGCACGGTCAGCGCTGAGGGAGTGCAACACTGTCGCACGGTCAGTACTGAGGGAGTGCAACACTGTCGCACGGTCAGTACTGAGGGAGTGCAACACTGTCGCACGGTCAGCACTGAGGGAGTGCAACACTGTCGAACGGTCAGCACTGAGGGAGTGCAACACTGTCGCACGGTCAGCACTGAGGGAGTGCAACACTGTCGCACGGTCAGTACTGAGGGAGTGCAACACTGTCGCACGGTCAGTACTGAGGGAGTGCAACACTGTCGGAAGGTCAGTGCTGAGGTAGCGCCGCACTGTCGGAGAGTCAGTACTGAGGGAGTGCCGCACTGTCGGAGGGTCAGTACTGAGGGAGTGCCGCACTGTCGGAGAGTCAGTGCTGAGGGTAGGCCACACTGTGGGAGGGTCAGTGCTGAGGGTGCTAGACACTGTCGGTGGGTCATCTCTGAGGGAGTGCTGCACTGTCGGAGGGTCAGTGCTGAGGGAGCGCCGCACCATTGGAGGGTCAGAGCTGAGGGAGTGACGCACCGCCAGAGGGTCATTACTGAGGGAGCACGACACTGTCGGCGGGTCAGCGCTGAGGGAGTGCAACACTGTCGCACGGTCAGTACTGAGGGAGCGCAACACTGTCGCACGCTCTGTACTGAGGGAGCGCAACACTGTCGCACGGTCAGTACTGAGGGAGTGCAACACTGTTGCACGGTCAGTACTGAGGGAGTGCAACACTGTCGCACGGTCAGTACTGAGGGAGTGCAACAGTGTCGCACGGTCAGTATTGAGGGAGTGCAACACTGTCGCACGGTCAGTACTGAGGGAGTGCAACACTGTCGCACGGTCAGCACTGAGGGAGTGCAACACTGTCGCACGGTCAGTACTGAGGGAGTGCAACACTGTCGCACGGTCAGTACTGAGGGAGTGCAACACTGTCGCACGGTCATTACTGAGGGAGTGCAACACTGTCGCACGGTCAGTACTGAGGGAGTGCAACACTGTCGCACGGTCAGTCCTGAGGGAGTGCAACACTGTCGCACGGTCAGTACTGAGGGAGTGCAACACTGTCGCACGGTCAGTACAGAGGGAGTGCAACACTGTCGCACGGTCAGTACTGAGGGAATGCAACACTGTCGCACGGTCAGTCCTGAGGGAGTGCAACACTGTCGCACGGTCAGTACTGAGGGAGTGCAACACTGTCGCACGGTCAGTGCTGAGGGAGTGCAACACTGTCGCACGGTCAGTACTGAGGGAGTGCAACACTGTCGCACGCTCAGTACTGAGGGAGTGCAACACTGTCGCACGGTCAGTACTGAGGGAGTGCAACACTGTCGCACGGTCAGTACTGACGGAGTGCAACACTGTCGCACGGTCAGTACTGAGGAAGCGCTACACTGTCGCACGGTCAGTACTGAGGGAGTGCAGCACAGTCGCACGGTCAGTACTGAGGGAGCGCAACACTGTCGCACGGTCAGTACTGAGGGAGCGCAACACTGTCGCATGGTCGGTACTGAGGGAGCGCAACACTGTCGCACGGTCGGTACTGAGGGAGTGCAACACTGTCGCACGGTCGGTACTGAGGGAGCGCAACACTGTCGCACGGTCGGTACTGAGGGAGCGCAACACTGTCGCACGGTCGGTACTGAGGGAGCGCAACACTGTCGCACGGTCGGTACTGAGGGAGCGCAACACTGTCGCACGTTCGGTACTGAGGGAGCGCAACACTGTCGCACGCTCGGTACTGAGGGAGCGCAACACTGTCGCACGCTCGGTACTGAGGGAGCGCAACACTGTCGCACGGTCGGTACTGAGGGAGCGCAACACTGTCGCACGGTCAGCGGTCAGGGAGTGCAACACTGTCGCACGGTCAGTACTGAGGGAGTGAAACACTGTCGCACGGACAGCACTGAGGGAGTGCAACACTGTCGCACGGTCAGTACTGAGGGAGTGCAACACTGTCGCACGGTCAGTACTGAGGGAGTGCAACACTGTTGCACGGTCAGAACTGAGGGAGTGCAACACTGTCGCACGGTCAGTACTGAGGGAGTGCAACAATGTCGCACGGTCACTACTAAGGGAGTGCAACACTGTCGCACGCTCAGTACTGAGGGAGTGCAACACTGTCGCACGGTCGGTACTGAGGGAGTGCAACACTGTCGCACGGTCAGTACTGAGGGAGTGCAACACTGTCGCACGCTCGGTACTGAGGGAGTGCAACACTGTCGCACGGTCGGTACTGAGGGAGTGCAACACTGTCGCACGGTCGGTACTGAGGGAGTGCAACACTGTCGAACGGTCGGTACTGAGGGAGTGCAACACTGTCGCACGGTCGGTACTGAGGGAGTGCAACACTGTCGCACGGTCAGTACTGAGGGAGCGCAAAACTGTTGCACGGTCGGTAATGAGGGAGTGCAACACTGTCGCACGGTCAGTACTGAGGGAGTGCAACACTGTCGCACGGTCAGTACTGAGAGTGTGCAACACTGTCGCACGGTCAGTACTGTGGGAGTGCAACACTGTCGCACGGACAGTACTGAGGGCGTGCAACACTGTCTCACGGTCAGCACTGAGGGAGTGCAACACTGACGCACGGTCAGCGCTGAGGGAGTGCAACACTGTCGCACGGTCAGTACTGAGGGAGTTCAACACTGTCGCACGGTCAGTACTGAGGGAGTGCAACACTGTCGCACGGTCAGCACTGAGGGAGTGCAACACTGTCGCACGGTCAGTACTGAGGGAGTGCAACACTGTCGCACGGTCAGTACTGAGGGAGTGCAACACGGTCGCACGGTCAGCACTGAGGGAGTGCAACACTGTCGCACGGTCAGTACTGAGGGAGTGCAACACTGTCGCACGGTCAGTCCTGAGGGTGTGCAACACTGTCGCACGGTCAGTCCTGAGGGAGTGCGACACTGTCGCACGGTCAGTACTGAGGTAGTGCGACACTGTCGCACGGTCAGTACTGAGGGAGTGCGACACTGTCGCACGGTCAGTACTGAGGGAGTGCAACACTGTCGCACGGTCAGTACTGAGGGAGTGCAACACTGTCGCACGGTCAGTACTGAGGGAGTGCAACACTGTCGCACGGTCAGTACTGAGGGAATGCAACAGTGTCGCATGGTCAGTACTGAGGGAGTGCAACACTGTCGCACGGTCAGTACTGAGGGAGTGCAACACTGTCGCACGGTCAGTACTGAGGGAGTGCAACACTGTCGCACGGTCAGTACTGAGGGAGTGCAACACTGTCGCACGGTCAGTACTGAGGGAGTGCAACAGTGTCGCATGGTCAGTACTGAGGGAGTGCAACACTGTCGCACGGTCAGTACTGAGGGAATGCAACACTGTCGCACGGTCAGCGGTCAGGGAGTGCAACACTGTCGCACGGTCAGTACTGAGGGAGTGAAACACTGTCGCACGGACAGCACTGAGGGAGTGCAACACTGTCGCACGGTCAGTACTGAGGGAGTGCAACACTGTCGCACGGTCAGTACTGAGGGAGTGCAACACTGTTGCACGGTCAGAACTGAGGGAGTGCAACACTGTCGCACGGTCAGTACTGAGGGAGTGCAACACTGTCGCACGGTCACTACTAAGGGAGTGCAACACAGTCGCACGCTCAGTACTGAGGGAGTGCAACACTGTCGCACTGTCGGTACTGAGGGAGTGCAACACTGTCGCACGCTCGGTACTGAGGGAGTGCAACACTGTCGCACGGTCGGTACTGAGGGAGTGCAACACTGTCGCACGGTCGGTACTGAGGGAGTGCAACACTGTCGAACGGTCGATACTGAGGGAGTGCAACACTGTCGCACGGTCGGTACTGAGGGAGTGCAACACTGTCGCACGGTCAGTACTGAGGGAGTGCAACACTGTCGCACGGTAAGTACTGAGGGAGTGCAGCACTGTCGCACGGTCAGTACTGAGGGAGTGCAACACTGTCGCACGGTCAGTACTGAGGGAGTGCAACACTATCGCACGGTCAGTACTGAGGGAGTACAACACTGTCTCACGGTCAGCACTGAGGGAGTGCAACACTGACGCATGGTCAGTACTGAGGGAGTGCAACACTGTCGCACGGTCAGTACTGAGGGAGTGCAACACTGTCGCACGGTCAGCACTGAGGGAGTGGAACACTGTCGCACGGTCAGTACTGAGGGAGTGCAACACTGTCGCACGGTCAGTACTGAGGGAGCGCAGCACTGTCGCAAGGTCAGTACTGAGGGAGTGCCACACTGTCCCACGGTCAGTACTGAGGGAGTGCAAAACTGTCTCACGGTCAGTACTGAGGGAGGGCAACACTGTCGCACGGTCAGTACTGAGGGATTGCAACACTGTCGCACGGTCAGTACTGAGGGAGTGCAAAACTGTCGCACGGTCAGTACTGAGGGAGTGCAAAACTGTCGCACGGTCAGTACTGAGGGAGTGCGACACTGTCGCACGGTCAGTACTGGGGGAGTGCAACAGTGTCGCACGGTCAGTACTGAGGGAGTGCAACACTGTCGCACGGTCAGTACTGAGGGAGTGCGACACTGCCGCACGGTCAGTACTGAGGGAGTGCAACACAGTCGCACGGTCAGTACTGAGGGAGTGCAACACTGTCGCACGGTAAGTACTGAGGGAGCGCAAAACTGTTGCACGGTCGGTAATGAGGGAGTGCAACACTGTCGCACGGTCAGTACTGAGGGAGTGCAACACTGTCGCACGGTCAGTACTGAGAGTGTGCAACACTGTCGCACGGTCAGTACTGTGGGAGTGCAACACTGTCGCACGGACAGTACTGAGGGCGTGCAACACTGTCTCACGGTCAGCACTGAGGGAGTGCAACACTGACGCACGGTCAGCGCTGAGGGAGTGCAACACTGTCGCACGGTCAGTACTGAGGGAGTTCAACACTGTCGCACGGTCAGTACTGAGGGAGTGCAACACTGTCGCACGGTCAGCACTGAGGGAGTGCAACACTGTCGCACGGTCAGTACTGAGGGAGTGCAACACTGTCGCACGGTCAGTACTGAGGGAGTGCAACACGGTCGCACGGTCAGCACTGAGGGAGTGCAACACTGTCGCACGGTCAGTACTGAGGGAGTGCAACACTGTCGCACGGTCAGTCCTGAGGGTGTGCAACACTGTCGCACGGTCAGTCCTGAGGGAGTGCGACACTGTCGCACGGTCAGTACTGAGGTAGTGCGACACTGTCGCACGGTCAGTACTGAGGGAGTGCGACACTGTCGCACGGTCAGTCCTGAGGGAGCGCGACACTGTCGCACGGTCAGTACTGAGGGAGCGCGACACTGTCGCACGTTCAGTACTGAGGGAGCGCGACACTGTCGCACGGTCAGTACTGAGGGAGCGCGACACTGTCGCACGTTCAGTACTGAGGGAGTGCGACACTGCCGCACGGTCAGTACTGAGGGAGTGCGACACTGCCGCACGGTCAGTACTGAGGGAGTGCGACACTGTCGCACGGTCAGTACTGAGGGAGTGCGACACTGTCGCACGGTCAGTACTGAGGGAGTGCGACACTGTCGCACGGTCAGTACTGAGGGAGTGCGACACTGTCGCACGGTCAGTACTGAGGGAGCGCGACACTGTCGCACGGTCAGTACTGAGGGAGCGCAAAACTGTCGCACGGTCAGTACTGAGGGAGCGCAACACTGTCGCACGGTCAGTACTGAGGGAGCGCAGCACTGTCGCACGGTCAGTACTGAGGGAGCGCAGCACTGTCGCAAGGTCAGTACTGAGGGAGCGCAGCACTGTCGCACGGTCAGTACTGAGGGAGTGCAACACTGTCTCACGGTCAGTACTGAGGGAGGGCAACACTGTCGCACGGTCAGTACTGAGGGAGTGCAACACTGTCGCACGGTCAGTACTGAGGGAGTGCCACACTGTCGCACGGTCAGTACTGAGGGAGTGCGACACTGTCGCACGGTCAGTACTGAGGGAGTGCGACACTGCCGCACGGTCAGTACTGAGGGAGTGCAACACTGTCGCACGGTCAGTACTGAGGGAGTGCAACACTGTCGCACGGTAAGTACTGAGGGAGCGCAACACTGTTGCACGGTTGGTAATGAGGGAGTGCAACACTGTCGCACGGTCAGTACTGAGGGAGTGCAACACTGTCGCACGGTCAGTACTGAGAGTGTGCAACACTGTCGCACGGTCAGTACTGAGGGAGTGCAACACTGTCGCACGGTCAGTACTGAGGGAACGCAACACTGTCGCACGGTCAGTACTGAGGGAGTGCAACACTGTCGCACGGTCAGTACTGAGGGAGTGCAACACGGTCGCACGGTCAGTACTGAGGGAGTGAAACACTGGCGCACGGTCAGTACTGAGGGAGTGCAGCACTGTCTCACGGTCAGTACTGAGGGAGTGCAACACTGTCGCACGGTCACTACTGAGGGAGTGCAACACTGTCGCACGGTCAGTACTGAGGGACTGCAACACTGTCGCACGGTCAGTACTGAGGGAGTGCAACACTGTCGCACGGTCACTACTGATGGAGTGCAACACTGTCGCACGGTCAGTACTGAGGGAGTGGAACACTGTCGCACGGTCAGTACTGAGGGAGTGCAACACTGTCGCACGGTCAGTACTGAGGGACTGCAACACTGTCGCACGGTCAGTACTGAGGGACTGCAACACTGTCGCACGGTCATTACTGAGGGAGTGCAACACTGTCGCACGGTCAGTACTGAGGGACTGCAACACTGTCGCACGGTCAGTACTGAGGGAGTGCAACACTGTCGCACGGTCAGTACTGAGGGACTGCAACACTGTCGCACGGTCAGTACTGAGGGAGTGCAACACTGTCGCACGGTCAGTACTGAGGGAGTGCAACACTGTCGCACGGTCAGTACTGAGGGAGTGCAACACTGTCGCACGGTCAGTACTGAGGGAGTGCAACACTGTCGCACGGTCAGTACTGAGGGAGTGCAACACTGTCGCACGGTCAGTGCTGAGGGAGTGCAACACTGTCGCAAGGTCAGTACTGAGGGAGTGCAACACTGTCGCACGGTCAGTGCTGAGGGAGTGCAACACTGTCGCACGGTCAGCGCTGAGGGAGTGCAACACTGTCGCACGGTCAGCGCTGAGGGAGTGCAACACTGTCGCACGGTCAGCGCTGAGGGAGTGCAACACAGTCGCACGGTCAGCGCTGAGGGAGTGCAACACTGTCGCACGGTCAGCGCTGAGGGAGTGCAACACTGTCGCACGGTCAGCGCTAAGGGAGTGCAACACTGTCGCACGGTCAGCGCTGAGGGAGTGCAACACTGTCGCACGGTCAGTACTGTGGGAGTGCAACACTGTCGCACGGTCAGCGCTGAGGGAGTGCAACACTGTCGCACGGTCAGTACTGAGGGAGTGCAACACTGTCGCACGGTCAGTACTGAGGGAGTGCAACACTGTCGCACGGTCAGCACTGAGGGAGTGCAACACTGTCGAACGGTCAGCACTGAGGGAGTGCAACACTGTCGCACGGTCAGCACTGAGGGAGTGCAACACTGTCGCACGGTCAGTACTGAGGGAGTGCAACACAGTCGCACGGTCAGTACTGAGGGAGTGCAACACTGTCGGAGGGTCAGTGCTGAGGTAGCGCCGCACTGTCGGAGAGTCAGTACTGAGGGAGTGCCGCACTGTCGGAGGGTCAGTACTGAGGGAGTGCCGCACTGTCGGAGAGTCAGTGCTGAGGGTAGGCCACACTGTGGGAGGGTCAGTGCTGAGGGTGCTAGACACTGTCGGTGGGTCATCTCTGAGGGAGTGCTGCACTGTCGGAGGGTCAGTGCTGAGGGAGCGCCGCACCATTGGAGGGTCAGAGCTGAGGGAGTGACGCACCGCCAGAGGGTCATTACTGAGGGAGCACGACACTGTCGGCGGGTCAGCGCTGAGGGAGTGCAACACTGTCGCACGGTCAGTACTGAGGGAGCGCAACACTGTCGCACGCTCTGTACTGAGGGAGCGCAACACTGTCGCACGGTCAGTACTGAGGGAGTGCAACACTGTTGCACGGTCAGTACTGAGGGAGTGCAACACTGTCGCACGGTCAGTACTGAGGGAGTGCAACAGTGTCGCACGGTCAGTATTGAGGGAGTGCAACACTGTCGCACGGTCAGTACTGAGGGAGTGCAACACTGTCGCACGGTCAGCACTGAGGGAGTGCAACACTGTCGCACGGTCAGTACTGAGGGAGTGCAACACTGTCGCACGGTCAGTACTGAGGGAGTGCAACACTGTCGCACGGTCATTACTGAGGGAGTGCAACACTGTCGCACGGTCAGTACTGAGGGAGTGCAACACTGTCGCACGGTCAGTCCTGAGGGAGTGCAACACTGTCGCACGGTCAGTACTGAGGGAGTGCAACACTGTCGCACGGTCAGTACAGAGGGAGTGCAACACTGTCGCACGGTCAGTACTGAGGGAATGCAACACTGTCGCACGGTCAGTCCTGAGGGAGTGCAACACTGTCGCACGGTCAGTACTGAGGGAGTGCAACACTGTCGCACGGTCAGTGCTGAGGGAGTGCAACACTGTCGCACGGTCAGTACTGAGGGAGTGCAACACTGTCGCACGCTCAGTACTGAGGGAGTGCAACACTGTCGCACGGTCAGTACTGAGGGAGTGCAACACTGTCGCACGGTCAGTACTGACGGAGTGCAACACTGTCGCACGGTCAGTACTGAGGAAGCGCTACACTGTCGCACGGTCAGTACTGAGGGAGTGCAGCACAGTCGCACGGTCAGTACTGAGGGAGCGCAACACTGTCGCACGGTCAGTACTGAGGGAGCGCAACACTGTCGCATGGTCGGTACTGAGGGAGCGCAACACTGTCGCACGGTCGGTACTGAGGGAGCGCAACACTGTCGCACGGTCGGTACTGAGGGAGCGCAACACTGTCGCACGGTCGGTACTGAGGGAGCGCAACACTGTCGCACGGTCGGTACTGAGGGAGCGCAACACTGTCGCACGGTCGGTACTGAGGGAGCGCAACACTGTCGCACGTTCGGTACTGAGGGAGCGCAACACTGTCGCACGCTCGGTACTGAGGGAGCGCAACACTGTCGCACGCTCGGTACTGAGGGAGCGCAACACTGTCGCACGGTCGGTACTGAGGGAGCGCAACACTGTCGCACGGTCGGTACTGAGGGAGCGCAACACTGTCGCACGGTCGGTACTGAGGGAGCGCAAAACTGTCGCACGGTCGGTACTGAGGGAGCGCAACACTGTCACACGGTCGGTACTGAGGGAGCGCAACACTGTCGCACGGTCGGTACAGAGGGAGCGCAACACTGTCGCACGGTCGGTACTGAGGGAGCGCAGCACTGTCGCACGGTCGGTACTGAGGGAGCGCAACACTGTCGCACGGTCGGTACTGAGGGAGCGCAGCACTGTCGCACGGTCGGTACTGAGGGAGCGCAGCACTGTCGCACGGTCGGTACTGAGGGAGCGCAGCACTGTCGCACGGTCGGTACTGAGGGAGCGCAGCACTGTCGCACGGTCGGTACTGAGGGAGCGCAGCACTGTCGCACGGTCGGTAGTGAGGGAGCGCAGCACTGTCGCACGGTCGGTACTGAGGGTGTGCAACACTGTCGCACGGTCAGTACTGAGGGAGTGCAACACTGTCGCACGGTCAGTACTGAGGGAGTGCAACACTGTCGCACGGTCTGTACTGAGGGAGTGCAACACTGTCGCACGGTCAGTACTGACGGAGTGCAACACTGTCGCACGGTCAGTACTGAGGGAGTGCAACACTGTCGCACGGTCAGCACTGAGGGAGTGCAACACTGTCGCACGGTCAGTACTGAGGGAGTGCAACACTGTCGCACGGTCAGTACTGAGGGAGTGCAACACTGTCGCACGGTCACTACTGAGGGAGTGCAACACTGTCGCACGGTCAGTACTGAGGGAGTGCAACACTGTCGCACGGTCAGTACTGAGGGAGTGCAACACTGTCGCACGGTCAGTACTGAGGGAGTGCAACACTTCACTCGGTCAGTACAGAGGGAATGCAGCACTGTCGCACGGTCAGTACTGAGGGAGTGAAACACTGTCGCACGCTCAGTACTGAGGGAGTGCAACACTGTCGCACGGTCAGTACTGAGGGAGTGCAACACTGTCGCACGGTCAGTACTGAGGGACTGCAACGCTGACGCACGGTCAGTGCAGAGGGAGTGCAACACTGTCACACGGTCAGTACTGAGGGAGTGAAACACTGTCGCACGGTCAGTACTGAGGGAGTGCAACACTGTCGCACGGTCAGTACTGAGGGAGTGCAACACTGTCGCACGGTCAGTACTGAGGGAGTGCAACACTGTCGCACGGTCAGTACTGAGGGTGTGCAGCACTGTCGCACGGGCAGTACTGAGGGAGTGCAACACTGTCGCACGGTCAGTACTGAGGGAGTGCAACACTGTCGCACGGTCAGTACTGAGGGAGTGCAACACTGTCGCACGGTCAGTACTGAGAGAGTGCAACACTGTCGCACGGTCAGTACTGAGGGAGTGCAACACTGTCGCACGGTCAGTACTGAGGGAGTGCAACACTGTCGCACGGTCAGTACTGAGGGAGTGCAACACTGTCGCACGGTCAGTACTGAGGGAGTGCCGTACTGTCGGTGGTTAGTGCTTAGGGATTGTCGCACTGTCGGAGGGTCAGTACTGAGGGAGTGCCGCACTGTCGGAGGGTCAGTGCTGAGGGACAGCCGCACTGTCGGAGGGTCAGTCCTGAGGGAGTGCCGCACTTTCGGAGGTTCAGTGCTGAGGGAGTGCTGCACTGTCAGAGGATAAGTACTGAGGGAGTGCCGCACTGTGTGAGGGTCAGTGCTGAGGGAGCGCCACACTGTCGGAGGGTCAGCGCTGAGGGAACGCCGCACTGTGTGAGGGTCAGTGCTGAGGGAGCGCCGCGCTGTCGGAGGGTCAGTGCTGAGGGAGCGCCGCACTGTCGGAGGGTCAGCGCTGAGGGAACGCCGCACTGTGTGAGGGTCAGTGCTGAGGGAGCGCCGCACTGTCGGAGGGTCAGTACTGACGGATTGCCGCACTGTCGGAGGGTCATGGCTGAGTGTGCGTCGCACTATCGGAGGGTCAGTACTGAGGGAGTGCTGCACTGTCGGAGGGACAGAACTGAGGGAGTGCCGTACTTTCGGAGGGTCAGCGCTGAGGGAAGGCCGCACTGTGTGAGGGTCAGTGCTGAGGGAACACCGCACTGTGGGAGGGTCAGTGCTGAGGGAGCGCTGCAATTTTGGACTGTCAGCTCTGAGGGAGCGCCGCAATTTCGGAGGGTCAGTACTGAGGTAGCGCCGCACTGTCAGAGGTTCAGCTCTGAGGGAACGCTGCACTGTCGGAGGGTCAGCTCTGAGGGAGCGCTGCACTGTCGGAGGGTTATCACTGAGGGAGGGCCGTACTGTCGGAGGGTTATCACTGAGGGACTGCTGCACTGTCGGAGGGTCAGCGCTGAGGGTGGGCCGCACTGTGGGAGGGTCAGTGCTGAGGGAGTGACGCTCCGCCAGAGGGTCATTACTGAGGGAGTGCCACACTGTGGGAGGGTCAGTGCTGAGGGAGTGCCACACTGTCGGAGGGTCAGCGCTGAGGGAGCGCCGCACTGTCGAAGGGTCAGTGCTGAGGGAGCGCCGCACTGTCGGAGAATCAGTACTGAGGGAGTGCCGCACTGTCGGAGGGTCAGTACTGAGGGTGTGTCGCACTGTCGGAGGGTCAGTACTGAGGGAGTGCAGCACTGTCGGAGGGTCAGTGCTGAGGGACAGCCGCACTGTCGGAGGGTCAGTACTGAGGGAGTGCCGCACTGTCGGAGGTTCAGTGCTGAGGGAGTGCTGCACTGTCAGAGGATAAGTACTGAGGGAGCGCTGCACTGTCGCACAGTCAGTACTGAGGGAATGCAACACTGTCGCACGGTCAGTACTGAGGGTGTGCAACACTGTCGCACGGTCAGTACTGAGGGAGTGCAACACTGTCGCACGGTCAGTACTGAGGGAGTGCAACACTGTTGCACGGTCAGCACTGAGGGAGTGCAACATTGTCGCACGGTCAGGACTGAGGGAGTGCAACACTGTCGCACGCTCAGTACTGAGGGAGTGCAACACTGTCGCACACTGAGTACTGAGGGACTGCAACACTGTCGCACGGTCAGTACTGAGGGAGTGCAACACTGTCGCACGGTCAGTGCTGAGGGAGTGCCACACTGTGGGAGGGTCAGTGCTGAGGGAGTGCAACACTGTCGGAGGGTCAGTGCTGAGGGAGCGCCGCACTGTCGGAGGGTCAGTGCTGAGGTAGCGCCGCACTGTCGGAGAGTCAGTACTGAGGGAGTGCCGCACTGTCGGAGGGTCAGTAATGAGGGAGTGCCGCACTGTCGGAGGGTCAGTACTGAGGGAGTGCCGTACTTCGGAGGGTCAGTACTGAGGGAGTGCCGCACTGTCGGAGGGTCAGTGCTGAGGGAGTGCCGCACTGTCGGAGGGTCAGCGCTGAGGGAGAGCCGCACTGTCGGAGGGTCAGAGCTGAGGGAGCAGTACACAGTCGGAGGTTCATCGCAGAGGGAGCGCCGCTATTTTGGAGGGGTAGCACTGAGGTCGCGATGAACTGTCGCAAGGGTCAGTGCTGAGGGAGTGCCGCAACGTCGGAGGGTCAGCGCTGACGGAGCTCCGCACTGTGGAAGGGTCAGCGCTGAGGGTGGGCCACACTGTGGGAGGGTCAGTGCTGAGGGTGCTAGACACTGTCGGTGGGTCATCTCTGAGGGAGTGCTGCACTGTCGGAGGGTCAGTGCTGAGGGAGCGCCGCACCATTGGAGGGTCAGAGCTGAGGGAGTGACGCACCGCCAGAGGGTCATTACTGAGGGAGCACGACACTGTCGGCGGGTCAGTGCTGAGGGAGTGCAACACTGTCGCACGGTCAGTACTGAGGGAGCGCAACACTGTCGCACGGTCAGTACTGAGGGAGTGCAACACTGTCGCACGGTCAGTACTGAGGGAGTGCAACACTGTCGCACGGTCAGTACTGAGCGAGTGCAACACTGTCGCACGGTCAGTACTGAGGGAGTGCAACACTGTCGCACGGTGAGTACTGAGGGAGTGCAACACTGTCGCACCGTCAGTACTGAGGGAGTGCAACACTGTCGCACGGTCAGTACTGAGGGAGTGCAACACTGTCGCACGGTCAGTACTGAGGGAGTGCAACACTGTCGCACGGTCAGTACTGAGGGAGTGCAACACTGTCGCACGGTCAGAACTGAGGGAGTGCAACACTGTCGCACGGTCAGCACTGAGGGAGTGCAACACTGTCGCACGGTCAGCACTGAGGGAGTGCAACACTGTCGCACGGTCAGCACTGAGGGAGTGCAACACTGTCGCACGGTCAGTACTGACGGAGTGCAACACTGTCGCACGGTCAGTACTGAGGGAGTGCAACACTGTCGCAACGGTCAGTACTGAGGGAGTGCAACACTGTCGCACGGTCAGTACTGAGGGAGTGCAACACTGTCGCACGGTCAGTACTGAGGGAGTGCAACACTGTCGCACGGTAAGTACTGAGGGAGTGCAGCACTGTCGGAGGGTTAGTGCTGAGGGATTGTCGCACTGTCGGAGGGTCAGTACTGAGGGAGTGCCGCACTGTCGGAGGGTCAGTGCTGAGGGACAGCCGCACTGTCGGAGGGTCAGTACTGAGGGAGTGCCGCACTGTCGGAGGTTCAGTGCTGAGGGAGTGCTGCACTGTCAGAGGATAAGTACTGAGGGAGTGCCGCACTGTGTGAGGGTCAGTGCTGAGGGAGTGCCGCACTGTCGGAGGGTCAGTACTGACGGATTGCCGCACTGTCGGAGGGTCATGGCTGAGTGTGCGTCGCACTATCGGAGGGTCAGTACTGAGGGAGTGCTGCACTGTCGGAGGGATAGAACTGAGGGAGTGCCGTACTTTCGGAGGGTCAGCGCTGAGGGAAGGCCGCACTGTGTGAGGGTCAGTGCTGAGGGAACACCGCACTGTGGGAGGGTCAGTGCTGAGGGAGCGCCGCAATTTTGGACTGTCAGCTCTGAGGGAGCGCCGCAATTTCGGAGGGTCAGTACTGAGGTAGCGCCGCACTGTCGGAGGGTCAGCTCTGAGGGAGCGCTGCACTGTCGGAGGGTCAGCTCTGAGGGAGCGCTGCACTGTCGGAGGGTTAGCACTGAGGGAGGGCCGTACTGTCGGAGGGTTATCACTGAGGGACTGCTGCACTGTCGGAGGGTCAGCGCTGAGGGTGGGCCGCACTGTGGGAGGGTCAGTGCTGAGGGAGTGACGCACCGCCAGAGGGTCATTACTGAGGGAGTGCCACACTGTGGGAGGGTCAGTGCTGAGGGAGTGCCACACTGTCGGAGGGTCAGCGCTGAGGGAGCGCCGCACTATCGAAGGGTCAGTGCTGAGGGAGCGCCGCACTGTCGGAGAATCAGTACTGACGGAGTGCCGCACTGTCGGAGGGTCAGTACTGAGGGTGTGTCGCACTGTCGGAGGGTCAGTACTGAGGGAGTGCAGCACTGTCGGAGGGTCAGTGCTGAGGGACAGCCGCACTGTCGGAGGGTCAGTACTGAGGGAGTGCCGCACTGTCGGAGGTTCAGTGCTGAGGGAGTGCTGCACTGTCAGAGGATAAGTACTGAGGGAGTGCCGCACTGTCAGAGGGTCAGTACTGAGGGAGCGCTGCACTGTCGCACGGTCAGTACTGAGGGAATGCAACACTGTCGCACGGTCAGTACTGAGGGTGTGCAACACTGTCGCACGGTCAGTACTGAGGGAGTGCAACACTGTCGCACGGTCAGTACTGAGGGAGCGCAACACTGTTGCACGGTCAGCACTGAGGGAGTGCAACATTGTCGCACGGTCAGTACTGAGGGAGTGCAACACTGTCGCACGCTCAGTACTGAGGGAGTGCAACACTGTCGCACGCTCAGTACTGAGGGACTGGAACACTGTCGCACGGTCAGTACTGAGGGACTGCAACACTGTCGCACGGTCAGTACTGAGGGAGTGCAACACTGTCGCACGGTCAGTACTGAGGGAGTGCAACACTGTCGCACGGTCAGTGCTGAGGGAGTGCCACACTGTGGGAGGGTCAGTGCTGAGGGAGTGCCACACTGTCGGAGGGTCAGCGCTGAGGGAACGCTGCACTGTCGGAGGGTCAGTGCTGAGGGAGCGCCGCACTGTCGGAGGGTCAGTGCTGAGGTAGCGCCGCACTGTCGGAGAGTCAGTACTGAGGGAGTGCCGCACTGTCGGAGGGTCAGTAATGAGGAAGTGCCGCACTGTGGGAGGGTCAGTGCTGAGGGAGTGCTGCACTGTCAGAGGATAAGTACTGAGGGAGCGCTGCACTGTCGCACAGTCAGTACTGAGGGAATGCAACACTGTCGCACGGTCAGTACTGAGGGTGTGCAACACTGTCGCACGGTCAGTACTGAGGGAGTGCAACACTGTCGCACGGTCAGTACTGAGGGAGTGCAACACTGTTGCACGGTCAGCACTGAGGGAGTGCAACATTGTCGCACGGTCAGTACTGAGGGAGTGCAACACTGTCGCACGCTCAGTACTGAGGGAGTGCAACACTGTCGCACACTGAGTACTGAGGGACTGCAACACTGTCGCACGGTCAGTACTGAGGGAGTGCAACACTGTCGCACGGTCAGTGCTGAGGGAGTGCCACACTGTGGGAGGGTCAGTGCTGAGGGAGTGCAACACTGTCGGAGGGTCAGTGCTGAGGGAGCGCCGCACTGTCGGAGGGTCAGTGCTGAGGTAGCGCCGCACTGTCGGAGAGTCAGTACTGAGGGAGTGCCGCACTGTCGGAGGGTCAGTAATGAGGGAGTGCCGCACTGTCGGAGGGTCAGTACTGAGGGAGTGCCGTACTTCGGAGGGTCAGTACTGAGGGAGTGCCGCACTGTCGGAGGGTCAGTGCTGAGGGAGTGCCGCACTGTCGGAGGGTCAGCGCTGAGGGAGAGCCGCACTGTCGGAGGGTCAGAGCTGAGGGAGCAGTACACAGTCGGAGGTTCATCGCAGAGGGAGCGCCGCTATTTTGGAGGGGTAGCACTGAGGTAGCGATGCACTGTCGCAAGGGTCAGTGCTGAGGGAGTGCCGCAACGTCGGAGGGTCAGCGCTGACGGAGCTCCGCACTGTGGAAGGGTCAGCGCTGAGGGTGGGCCACACTGTGGGAGGGTCAGTGCTGAGGGTGCTAGACACTGTCGGTGGGTCATCTCTGAGGGAGTGCTGCACTGTCGGAGGGTCAGTGCTGAGGGAGCGCCGCACCATTGGAGGGTCAGAGCTGAGGGAGTGACGCACCGCCAGAGGGTCATTACTGAGGGAGCACGACACTGTCGGCGGGTCAGTGCTGAGGGAGTGCAACACTGTCGCACGGTCAGTACTGAGGGAGCGCAACACTGTCGCAACGGTCAGTACTGAGGGAGTGCAACACTGTCGCACGGTCAGTACTGAGGGAGTGCAACACTGTCGCACGGTCAGTACTGAGCGAGTGCAACACTGTCGCACGGTCAGTACTGAGGGAGTGCAACACTGTCGCACGGTGAGTACTGAGGGAGTGCAACACTGTCGCACCGTCAGTACTGAGGGAGTGCAACACTGTCGCACGGTCAGTACTGAGGGAGTGCAACACTGTCGCTACGGTCAGTACTGAGGGAGTGCAACACTGTCGCACGGTCAGTACTGAGGGAGTGCAACACTGTCGCACGGTCAGAACTGAGGGAGTGCAACACTGTCGCACGGTCAGCACTGAGGGAGTGCAACACTGTCGCACGGTCAGCACTGAGGGAGTGCAACACTGTCGCACGGTCAGCACTGAGGGAGTGCAACACTGTCGCACGGTCAGTACTGACGGAGTGCAACACTGTCGCACGGTCAGTACTGAGGGAGTGCAACACTGTCGCACGGTCAGTACTGAGGGAGTGCAACACTGTCGCACGGTCAGTACTGAGGGAGTGCAACACTGTCGCGACGGTCAGTACTGAGGGAGTGCAACACTGTCGCACGGTAAGTACTGAGGGAGTGCAGCACTGTCGGAGGGTTAGTGCTGAGGGATTGTCGCACTGTCGGAGGGTCAGTACTGAGGGAGTGCCGCACTGTCGGAGGGGTCAGTGCTGAGGGACAGCCGCACTGTCGGAGGGTCAGTACTGAGGGAGTGCCGCACTGTCGGAGGTTCAGTGCTGAGGGAGTGCTGCACTGTCAGAGGATAAGTACTGAGGGAGTGCCGCACTGTGTGAGGGTCAGTGCTGAGGGAGTGCCGCACTGTCGGAGGGTCAGTACTGACGGATTGCCGCACTGTCGGAGGGTCATGGCTGAGTGTGCGTCGCACCTATCGGAGGGTCAGTACTGAGGGAGTGCTGCACTGTCGGAGGGATAGAACTGAGGGAGTGCCGTACTTTCGGAGGGTCAGCGCTGAGGGAAGGCCGCACTGTGTGAGGGTCAGTGCTGAGGGAACACCGCACTGTGGGAGGGTCAGTGCTGAGGGAGCGCCGCAATTTTGGACTGTCAGCTCTGAGGGAGCGCCGCAATTTCGGAGGGTCAGTACTGAGGTAGCGCCGCACTGTCGGAGGGTCAGCTCTGAGGGAGCGCTGCACTGTCGGAGGGTCAGCTCTGAGGGAGCGCTGCACTGTCGGAGGGTTAGCACTGAGGGAGGGCCGTACTGTCGGATGGGTTATCACTGAGGGACTGCTGCACTGTCGGAGGGTCAGCGCTGAGGGTGGGACCGCACTGTGGGAGGGTCAGTGCTGAGGGAGTGACGCTCCGCCAGAGGGTCATTACTGAGGGAAGGTGCCACACTGTGGAGGGGTCAGTGCTGAGGGAGTGCCACACTGTCGGAGGGGTCAGCGCTGAGGGAGTGCCGCACTGTCGGAGGTTCAGTGCTGAGGGAGTGCTGCACTGTCAGAGGATAAGTACTGAGGGAGTGCCGCACTGTCAGAGGGTCAGTACTGAGGGAGAGCGCTGCACTGTCGCACGGTCAGTACTGAGGGAATGCAACACTGTCGCAGACGGTCAGTACTGAGGGTGTGCAACACTGTCGCACGGTCAGTACTGAGGGAGTGCAACACTGTCGCAGACGGTCAGTACTGAGGGGAGCGCAACACTGTTGCACGGTCAGCACTGAGGGAGTGCAACATTGTCGCACGGGTCAGTACTGAGGGAGTGCAACACTGTCGCTACGCTCAGTACTGAGGGAGTGCAACACTGTCGCACGCTCAGTACTGAGGGACTGGAACACTGTCGCAACGGTCAGTACTGAGGGACTGCAACACTGTCGCACGGTCAGTACTGAGGGAAGTGCAACACTGTCGCACGGTCAGTACTGAGGGGAGTGCAACACTGTCGCACGGTCAGTGCTGAGGGAGTGCCACACTGGTGGTAGGGTCAGTGCTGAGGGAGTGCCACACTGTCGGAGGGTCAGCGCTGAGGGAACGCTGCACTGTCGGAGGGTCAGTGCTGAGGGAGCGCCGCACTGTCGGAGGGTCAGTGCTGAGGTAGCGCCGCACTGTCGGAGAGTCAGTACTGAGGGAGAGTGCCGCACTGTCGGAGGGTCAGTAATGAGGAAGTGCCGCACTGTGGGAGGGGTCAGTACTGAGGGAGTGCAACACTGTCGCAACGGTCAGTACTGAGGGAGTGCAACACTGTCGCACGGTCAGTACTGAGGGAGTGCAACATGGTCGCAACGGTCAGTACTGAGGGGAGTGCAGCACTGTCGCACGGGCAGTACTGAGGGAGTGCAACACTGTCGCACGGTCAGTACTGAGGGAGTGCAACACTGTCGCACGGTCAGTACTGAGGGAGTGCAACACTGTCGCACGTTCAGTACTGAGGGAGTGCAACACTGTCGCATCGGTCAGTACTGAGGGAGTGCAACACTGTCGCACGGTCAGTACTGAGGGAGTGCAACAGTGTCGCTACGGTCAGTACTGAGGGAGTGCCGCACTGTCGGAGGGTTAGTGCTGAGGGATTGTCGCACTGTCGGGAGGGTCAGTACAGAGGGATGTGCCGTACTTTCGGAGGGTCAGTGCTGAGGGACAGCCGCACTGTCGGAGGGTCAGTACTGAGGGAGTGCCGCACTGTCGGAGGTTCAGTGCTGAGGGAGTGCTGCACTGTCAGAGGATAAGTACTGAGGGGAGTGCCGCACTGTGTGAGGGAGTCAGTGCTGAGGGGAGCGCCGCACTGTCGGAGGGTCAGCGCCTGAGGGAACGCCGCACTGTGTGAGGGTCAAGTGCTGAGGGACGCGCCGCACTGTCGGGAGGGTCAGTGCTGAGGGAGCGCCGCACCATTGGAGAGGTCAGAGCTGAGGGAGTGACGCACTGCCAGAGGGTCATTACTGAGGGAGCATGACACTGTCGGCGGGTCAGTGCTGAGGGAGTGCAACACTGTCGCAACGGTCAGTACTGAGGGAGCGCAACAGTGGCGCATCGGTCAGTACTGAGGGGGATTGCAACATTTGTCGCAACGGTCAGTACTGAGGGGAGTGCAACATTGTCGCTACGGTCACTTACTGTGGGAGTGCAACACTGTCGCAGTCGGTCAGTATTGAGGGAGTGCAACACTGTCGCACGGTCAGTACTGAGGAGTGCAACACTGTCGCAACGGTCAGTACTGAGGGGAGTGCAACACTGTCGCACGAGTTCAGTACTGAGCGAGTGAAACACTGTCGCACGGTCAGTACTGAGGGAGTGCAACACTGTCGCACGGTGAGTACTGAGGGAGTGCAACACTGTCGCACCGTCAGTACTGAGGGAGTGCAACACTGTCGCACCGTCAGTACTGAGGGAGTGCAACACTGTCGCACCGTCAGTACTGAGGGAGTGCAACACTGTCGCACGGTGAGTACTGAGGGAGTGCAACACTGTCGGCTACGGTCAGTACTGAGGGAGTGCAACACTGTCGCACGGTCAGTACTGGGGGAGTGCAACACTGTCGCACGGTCAGCACTGAGGGAGTGCAACACTGTCGCGCACGGTCAGCACTGAGGGAGTGCAACACTGTCGCTGACGGGTCAGTACTGAGGGAGTGCAACACTGTCGTACGGTCAGTACTGAGGGAGTGCAAGACTGTCGCACGGTCAGTACTGAGGGAGTGCAACACTGTCGCAACGGTCAAAACTGAGGGAGTGCAACACTGTCGCAACGGTCAGTACTGAGGGAGTGCAACACTTCACTCGGTCAGTACAGAGGGAATGCAGGCACTGGTCGCACGGTCAGTACTGAGGGAGTGCAACACTGTCGCACGCTCAGTACTGAGGGAGTGCAACACTGTCGCACGGGCAGTACTGAGGGAGTGCAACACTGTCGCACGGTCAGTACTGAGGGACTGCAACGCTGTCCGCACGGTCAGCGCAGAGGGAGTGCAACACTGTCACACGGTCAGTACTGAGGGGAGTGAAATACTGTCGCACCGTCAGTACTGAGGGAGTGCAACACTGTCGCACGGTCAGTACTGAGGGAGTGCAACACTGTCACAACGGTCAGTACTGAGGGAGTGCAACACTGTCGGCATGGTCAGTACTGAGGGAGTGCAACACTGTCGCACGGTCGTTACTGAGGGAGTGCAACACTGTCACTCGTCAGTACTGAGAGGGAGTGCAACACTGTCGCATGGTGAGTACTGAGGGAGTGCAGCACTGTCGCTACTGGGCAGTACTGAGGGAGTGCAACACTGTCGCACGGTCAGTACCTGAGGGAGTGCAACACTGTCGCACGGGTCAGTACTGAGGAGTGCAACACTGTCGCACGCTCAGTACTGAGGAGTGCAACACTGTCGCACGGTCAGTACTGAGGGTGAGTGCAACACTGTCGCAACGGTCAGTACTGAGGGAGTGCAACACTGTCGCGACGGTCAGTACTGAGGGAGTGCAACACTGTCGCACGGTCAGTACTGAGGGAGTGCTACACTGTCGCATGGTCGGTCAGTACTGAGGGAGTGCAAAACACTGTCGCACGGTCAGTACTGAGGGAGTGTCCCGACCACTGTCGGAGGTTAGTGCTGAGGGATTGTCGCACTGTCGGAGGGTCAGTACTGAGGGAGTGCCGCACTGTCGGAGGGTCAGTGCTGAGGGGACAGCCGCACTGTCGGAGGGTCAGTACTGAGGGAGTTGCCGCACTGTCGGAGGTTCAGTGCTGAGGGAGTGCTGCACTGTCAGAGGATAAGTACTGAGGGAGTGCCCGCACTGTGTGAGGGTCAGTGCTGAGGGGAAGCGCCCGCACTGTCGGAGGGTCAGTACTGACGGATTGCCGCACTGTCGGAGGGTCATTGGCTTGAGGTGTGCGTCGCACTATCGGAGGGTCAGTACTGAGGGAGTGCTTGCACTGTCGGAGGGATAGAACTGAGGGAGTGCCGTACTTTCGGAGGGTCAGCGCTGAGGAAGGCCGCACTGTGTGAGGGTCAGTGCTGAGGGAACACCGCACTGTGGGAGAGGTGTCAGTGCTGAGGGAGCGCCACAATTTTGGACTGTCAGCTCTGAGGGAGCGCCGCAATTTCGGAGGGGTCAGTACTGAGGGAGCGCCGCACTGTCAGAGGTTCAGCTCTGAGGGAGCGCTGCACTGTCGGAGGGTCAGCTCTGAGGGAGCGCTAGCACTGTCAGGAGGGTTAGCACTGAGGGAGGGGCCGTACTGTCGGAGGGTTATCACTGAGGGACTGCTGCACTGTCGGAGGGTCAGCGCTGAGGGTAGGCCGCACTGTGGGAGGGTCAGTGCTGAGGGAGTGACGCACCGCCAGAGGGGTCATTACTGAGGGAGTGCCCACACTGTGGGAGGGTCAGTGCTGAGGGAGTGCCACACTGTCGGAGGGTCAGCGCTGAGAGGGAAGCGCCGCACTATCGAAGGGTCAGTGCTGAGGGAGCGCCGCACTGTCGGAGAATCAGTACTGAGGGAGTGCCGCACTGTCGGAGGGTCAGTACTGAGGGTGTGTCGCACTGTCGGAGGGTCAGTACTGAGGGAGTGCAGCACTGTCGGAGGGTCAGTGCTGAGGGACAGCCCGCACTGTCGGAGGGTCAGTACTGAGGGAGTGCCGCACTGTCGGAGGTTCAGTGCTGAGGGAGTGCTGCACCCTCAGAGGATAAGTACTGAGGGAGTGCCGCGCTGTCAGAGGGTCAGGACAGAGGGAGCGCTGCACTTTCGCACGGTCAGTACTGAGGGAATGCAACACTGTCGCAACCGGTCAGTACTGAGGGTGTGCAACACTGTCACACGGTCAGTTACTGAGGGAGTGCAACACTATCGCACGGTCAGTACTGAGGGATGCGCAACACTGTTGCAGCCGGTCAGCACTAAGGGAGTGCAACATGTCGCGACACGGTCCGAGTACTGAGGGAGTGCAACACTGTCGCACGCTCAGTACTGAGGGAGTGCAACACTGTCGCACGCTCAGTACTGAGGGACTGCAACACTGTCGCACGTTCAGTACTGAGGGAGTGCAACACTGTCGCACGGTCAGTACTGAGGGAGTGCAACACTGTCGACACGGTCAGTACTGAGGGAGTGCAACACTGTCGCACGGTCAGTGCTGAGGGAGTGCCACACTGTGGGAGGGTCAGTGCTGAGGGAGTGCCACACAGTTGGAGGGTCAGCGCTGAGGGAACGCTGCCCTGTCGGAGGGTCAGTGCTGAGGGAGCGCCGCACTGTCGGAGGGTCAGTGCTGAGGTAGCGCCGCACTGTCGGAGGGTCAGTGCTGAGGGAGTGCCGCACTGTCCGGAGGGGTCAGCGCTGAGGGAGAGCCGCACTGTCGGAAGGTCAGTACTGAGGGAGTGCCGCACTGTCGGAGGGTCAGTGCTGAGGGAGTGCCGCACTGTCGGAAGTTCAGCGCTGAGGGAGAGCCGCACTGTCGGAGGGTCAGAGCTGAGGGAGCAGTACACAGTCGGTAGGTTCATCGCAGAGGGAGCGCCGCTATTTTGGAGGGGTAGTACTGAGGTAGCGATGCACTGTCGCAAGGGTCAGTGCTGAGGGAGTGCCGCAACGTCGGAGGGTCAGCGCTGACGGAGCTCCGCACTGTGGAAGGGTCAGCGCTGAGGGTGGGCCACACTGTGGGAGGGTCAGTGCTGAGGGTGCTAGACACTGTCGGTGGGTCATCTCTGAGGGAGTGCTGCACTGTCGGAGGGTCAGTGCTGAGGGAGCGCCGCACCATTGGAGGGTCAGAGCTGAGGGAGTGACGCACCGCCAGAGGGTCATTACTGAGGGAGCACGACACTGTCGGCGGGTCAGTGCTGAGGGAGTGCAACACTGTCGCACGGTCAGTACTGAGGGGAGCGCAACACTGTCGCACGCTCTGTACTGAGGGAGCGCAACACTGTCGCACGGTCAGTACTGAGGGAGTGCAACACTGTCGCACGGTCAGTACTGAGGGAGTGCAACACTGTCGCACGGTCAGTACTGAGGGAGTGCAACACTTGTCGCACGGTCTGAGGGAGTGCAACACTGTCGCACGGTCAGTACTGAGGGAGTGCAACACTGTCGCACGGTCAGTATCTGAGGGAGTGCAACACTGTCGCACGGTCAGTACTGAGGGCGTGCAACACTGTCGCACGGTCAGTACTGAGGGAGTGCAACACTGTCGCACCGGTCAGTACTGAGGGAGTGCAACACTGTCGCACGGTCAGTACTGAGGGAGTGCAACACTTTCGGAGGGTCAGTACTGAGGGCAACACTGTCGCACGGTCAGTACTGAGGGAGTGCAACAGTGTCGCGACGGTCAGTACTGAGGGAGTGCCGCACTGTCGGAGGGTTAGTGCTGAGGGATTGTCGCACTGTCGGAGGGTCAGTACTGAGGGAGTGCCGCACTTTCGGAGGGTCAGTGCTGAGGGACAACCGCACTGTCGGAGGGTCAGTACTGAGGGAGTGCCGCACTGTCGGAGGTTCAGTGCTGAGGGAGTGCTGCACTGTCAGAGGATAAGTACTGAGGGGAGTGCCGCACTGTGTGAGGGTCAGTGCTGAGGGAGCGCCGCACTGTCGGAGGGTCAGTACTGAGGGAGTGCAACACTGTCGCACGTTCAGTGCTGACGGAGTGCAACACTGTCGCACGCTGAGTACTGAGGCAGTGCAACACTGTCGCACGCTCAGTACTGAGGGATGCAACACTGTCGCACGGTCAGTACTGAGGGAGTGCAACACTGTCGCACGGTCAGTACTGACGGAGTGCAACACTGTCGCACGGTCAGTACTGAGGGAGCACTACACTGTCACACGGTCAGTACTGAGGGAGCGCAACACTGTCGCACGGTCCGTACTGAGGGAGCGCAACACTGTCGCACGGTCGGTACTGAGGGAGCGCAACACTGTCGCCGACGGTCGGTACTGAGGGAGCGCAACACTGTCGCACGGTCGGTACTGAGGGAGCGCAACACTGTCGCACGGTCGGTACTGAGGGAGCGCAACACTGTCGCACGGTCGGTACTGAGGGAGCGCAACACTGTCGCACGGTCCGGTACTGAGGGAGCGCAACACTGTCGCACGGTCGGTACTGAGGGAGCGCAACACTGTCGCACGGTCGGTACTGAGGGAGCGCAACACTGTCGCACGGTCGGTACTGAGGGAGCGCAACACTGTCGCACGGTCGGTACTGAGGGAGCGCAACACTGTCGCACGGTCGGTACTGAGGGAGTGCAGCACTGTCGCACGGTCGGTACTGAGGGGTGTGCAACACTGTCGCACGGTCAGTACTGAGGGAGTGCAGCACTGTCGCACGGGCAGTACTGAGGGAGCGCAACACTGTCGCACGGTCAGTACTGAGGGAGTGCAAAACTGTCGCACGGTCAGTACTGAGGGAGTGCAACACTGTCGCACGGTCAGGACTGAGGGAGTGCAACACTGTCGCACGGTCAGTACTGAGGGAGTGCAACACTGTCGCACGGTCAGCACTGAGGAGTGCAACACTGTCGCACGGTCAGTACTGAGGGAGTGCAACACTGTCGCACGGTCAGTACTGAGGGAGTGCAAAACTTCACTCGGTCAGTACAGAGGGAATGCAGCACTGTCGCACGGTCAGTACTGAGGGAGTGCAACACTGTCGCATGGTCAGTACTGAGTGAGTGCAACACTGTCGCACGGAGAGTACTGAGGGAGTGCAACACTGTCGCACGGTCAGTACTGAGGGAGTGCAACACTGTCGCACGGTCAGTACTGAGGGACTGCAACGCTGTCGCACGGTCAGCGCAGAGGGAGTGCAACACTGTCACACGGTCAGTACTGAGGGAGTGAAACACTGTCGCACGGTCAGTACTGAGGGAGTGCAACACTGTCGCACGGTCAGTACTGAGGGAGTGCAACACTGTCGCACGGTCAGTACTGAGGGAGTGCAACACTGTCGCACGGTCAGTACTGAGGGAGTGCAGCACTGTCGCACGGGCAGTACTGAGGGAGTGCAACACTGTCGCACGGTCAGTACTGAGGGAGTGCAACACTGTCGCACGGTCAGTACTGAGGGAGTGCAACACTGTCGCAACGGTCAGTACTGAGGGAGTGCAACACTGTCGCACGGTCAGTACTGAGGTAGTGCAACACTGTCGCACGGTCAGTACTGAGGGAGTGCAACACTGTCGCACGGTCAGTACTGAGGGAGTGCAACACTGTCGCACGGTCAGTACTGAGGGAGTGCCGCACTGTCGGAGGGTTAGTGCTGAGGGATTGGCGCACTGTCGGTGGGTCAGCACTGAGGGAGTGGCGCACTGTCGGAGGGTCAGTGCTGAGGGACAGCCGCACTGTCGGAGGGTCAGTACTGAGGGAGTGCCGCACTGTCGGAGGTTCAGTGCTGAGGGAGTGCTGCACTGTCAGAGGATAAGTACTGAGGGAGTGCCGCACTGTGTGAGGGTCAGTGCTGAGGGAGCGCCGCACTGTCGGAGGGTCAGCGCTGAGGGAGAGCCGCACTGTCGGAGGGTCAGCGCTGAGGGAACGCCGCACTGTGTGAGGGTCAGTGCTGAGGGAGTGCCGCAACGTCGGACGGTCAGCGCTGACTGAGCTCCGCACTGTGAAGGGTCAGCGCTGAGGGTGGGCCACACTGCTGGGAGGGTCGGTGCTGAGGGTGCTAGACACTGTCGGTGGGTCATCTCTGAGGGAGTGCTGCACTGTCGGAGGGTCAGTGCTGAGGGAGCGCCGCACCATTGGAGGGTCAGAGCTGAGGGAGTGACGCACCGCCAGAGGGTCATTACTGAGGGAGCACGAAACTGTCGGCGGGTCAGTGCAGAGGGAGTGCAACACTGTCGCACGGTCAGTACTGAGGGAGCGCAACACTGTCACACGGTCAGTACTGAGGGAGGGCAACATTGTCGCACGGTCAGTACTGAGGGAGTGCAACATTGTCGCACGGTCACTACTGTGG
>JANJGN010003911.1:30000-35000 GCA_026770705.1 Isurus oxyrinchus | reverse complement strand
GGGCCCAGGAGACACTTCTCCACGGCCGGCGAATGCAATCTGGGGTGCATTTTATTTATTAGTTACTGATTTCTCTTCCAAACTTGCCTCTGCCACAGACTAAGTCCAAATGGTTAATGATTTCTCCGCCACACTTGCCTCGCTGCCAGAGACTAAGTCCAAACGGTTAATGATTTCTCCGCCACACTTGCCTCTCTGCCAGAGACGAAGTCCAAACGGTTAATGATTTCTCCGCCACACTTGCCTCGCTGCCAGAGACTAAGTCCAAATGGTTACTGATTTCTCCACTGCACTTGCCTCTGTGCCAGAGACGAAGTCCAAATGGTTAATGATTTCTGCACCACACTTGCCTCTCTGCCAGAGACGAAGTCCAAACGGTTAATGATTTCTCCGCCACACTTGCCTCGCTGCCAGCGACTAAGTCCAAATGGTTACTGATTTCTCCACTGCACTTGCCTCTGTGCCAGAGACGAAGTCCAAATGGTTAATGATTTCTGCACCACACTTGCCTCTCTGCCAGAGACGAAGTCCAAATGGTTAATGATTTCTCCACTGCACTTGCCTCTGTGCCAGAGACGAAGTCCAAATGGTTAATGATTTCTGCACCACACTTGCCTCGCTGCCAGAGACTAAGTCCAAATGGTTACTGATTTCTCCACTGCACTTGCCTCTGTGCCAGAGACGAAGTCCAAATGGTTAATGATTTCTGCACCACACTTGCCTCTCTGCCAGAGACTAAGTCCAAACGGTTAATGATTTCTCCGCCACACTTGCCTCGCTGCCAGAGACTAAGTCCAAATGGTTAATGATTTCTGCACCACACTTGCCTCGCTGCCAGAGACTAAGTCCAAATGGTTAATGATTTCTGCACCACACTTGCCTCTCTGCCAGAGACTAAGTCCAAACGGTTAATGATTCTCCGCCACACTTGCCTCGCTGCCAGAGACTAAGTCCAAATGGTTAATGATTTCTGCACCACACTTGCCTCGCTGCCAGAGACGAAGTCCAAATGGTTAATGATTTTCTCAGGGCCACTGTCCCATTGGTTAGCCATTTCTCCAGAGGCTTACCGAGGCCAACCTGCGATATCTCGCGGACCCGGAGGCCCCGTTGCACGTCCTGCACATTCAGTCCGAGGTGCATTGGTTACCCATTTCTCCAGAAGCTTACCGAAGGCACACCGTCACACCTCGCGGGCCCCGAGGCCACTTTCCCCGGTGCGCAAATTCAATCCGAGGTGCATTGCCCTTAGCCGCCTTCTCCGGCCGGCTTCGGGTGCGTTTCCGGGGCTCCGACCGGGGCAAATCCGGTCCCCGGGGCCAGTGGGAGCCGTCCCCGGGCACGCCCGGGCTTCCGGTCGCCGCTTTCCGTGACCGACCGAAAGACGGTAAAAAATGCCGAAAATGGACAAAAATGGCCGACGGCGGGGCCTCCTGGTCGGTTAGGCGGCAGCCTGGATCGGTCCCTGCGGACCTGGAGGCTCGAGACGGCACTCGGAGCTGTCGACCGATTCTCGACTTGCCACCTCCTACCATTCTGCAGATACCCCGCCAACCCCCCCAGCCAGCAAATGCAGCCGAGATGTCGGTCGGTAAGTCCAGCCGCCGAGGAGGCCTCGAAAGCCCGCGACACCCCTCCTTTCGCCGTTTCCCCATCGGGAGAACCGAGGGGAAATCATTATCTAGCTCCGGCAGCCCCCCTCCAACAATTGCAACCCGCCCCGTGGCCGGGCCGATTCGCCCCGCCTAGCGGGAATGCCTCCCACCGGGGGCCCGGCAGAAGCTTCGGATCCGACCTCCTGGACTTCCGTCTTGGCACGGATTTCCTCACACGGGCCCAGGGGCCACTTCCCCCGGCCTTCGGACGCAGCCGGAGGTGCATCGGGCCGAAGCCGCCTTCCCGGCCGGCTTCCGGAGGTTTCCGGGGCAAACTCCGGTCCTCCCGGCGAGGGGGAGCCTTCCCCGTGCACGCCCGGGTGTCAGGCCGCCGCTTTTCTTGACCGGCCGAAAGAGGCGAAAAATGCCGAAAATGACCAAAAATGGCCGACGGCGGGGCCTCCCGGTCGGTTTGGCGGCAGCCTGGGTCGGTCCCTGCAGACCTGGAGGCTCGAGAAGGCACTTGGCGAAGTCGACCCATTCTCGATTTGCCACCTCCTCCTATTCTGCAGATAGCCCGCCAACCTCCACAGCCAGCAAATGCAACCGTCATTCAGGCCGACGACCCTCCGGTAGTCATACCGAGGAAGAGGCACCGAAGCCCCGCCAGGCCTTCCGGATTGCACCCGCTCCCCGACCGGTTCTTTTTCAAAAAGGGCCCAGGAGCCCGGATTATTTTAGGACGCGCTCGGGACCGCCCTGAGGGACCACCGAACACCCAACCTTTCCCCGGGTCGACCCTCCCCGCCTCGGCCACCGGGGGGGGTCGAACCCGATCACCGGTTAATGATTTCCCCCTGCTCGGACTCGGCTGTTTCTCAACCGCGCTTGCCCCGGCTCGGCCCCCAAGCCCCGGCCCCTCACGTGGGGGCCCTGAATACGCCCCCCCGGCAGCCATCTTGGCCCGCCGGCCCGGTATTTTAGGCCGTTTCGACCCTTCCCTGCCCGCTGGCTGACTGGTTCACCATGTCCCCATTCTGCGCTTAGACTTTTCAGCTGCTCGGGATGCCGGCTGATGACGGCTCCCGTACGACCGGGCGGGCGGCTCCAACTACCGGCCGGCTGCCCGGCCTGCTAACCCCGTTAAGCATTTCCCCGTCCTGCACACATTCCCTGGACCTGCTGGTGTGTTCTGCAGCTAACTGCACCCCTACGACCGGGCGGGAGGCTATGATTACTGGTCGGCTGCCCTGCCAGGTAACCGCTTAACCGATTCCCCGTTTGGTACTGAGTCCCTGGACCTGCTGGTGTGTTCCGCAGTTAACTGCACACCTATGACCGGGCGGGAGGCTATAATTACCGGCCGGCAGCCTTGCCTGCTAACCGGCTGCCCGTGTCCCCATTCGGTACTTAGTCCGTGGACCTGCTGGTGTGTTCTGCAGCTAACTGCACCCCTATGACCGGGCGGGAGGCTGTAAATACCGGCCGGCAGCCCAGCCTGCTAACCGGCTGCCCGTGTCCCCATTCTGTCCTTAGTCCTTGACCTGCTGGTGTGTTCTGCAGCTAACTGCACCCCTAAGGCAGGCCGGCATCCCTGCCTGCTGACCGGCTGCCCGTGTCCTCATTCTGTACTTAGTCCTTGGACCTGCTGGTGTGTTCTGCAGCTAACTGCACCCCTATGACCCGGGCGGGAGGCTGTAATTACCGGCCGGCAGCCCTGCCTGCTGACCGGCTGCCCGTGTCCTCATTCTGTACTTAGTCCTTGGACCTGCTGGTGTGTTCTGCAGCTGACTGCGCCTCTATTACCCGGCGGGAGGCTATAATTACCGGTCGGCTGCCTTGTCTGCTAACTGGTTCACAGGTTCCCCTGTGCTGTACATATCCCGTGGACCAGCGGCTGTGTTCTGCAGCTCAGCGCACCTTTACTACCCATGCCGAAAGCCCTGAATAATGGCCGGCTACCCTGCCTGCTAACCGGTAAACCCATTTGCCGCAAACCTAACCCCAGCCCTAAGCCTAACCGCTAACCCTGACCCGAACCCCGAGCCAACAATAAACTAGCCTTGTCCCCTTCCCCGACACGAACACCAAGCCAAGCCCCTAACTCTAACCCTACCCCTACCCCTGACACTTCCCCTAACCCTAACGCCCCAACCCTAACCCCAGCCCTAAGCCTAACCGCTAACCCTAACCCGAATAAAACTCCGGACCACCCGGGCGGACACCGAACACCCAGCCTTTCCCCGGTTCCACCCTCCCCGCCTCGGCCACCAGGCTCGAACCGGCTGAATGGCCAACGATATCGCTCCTGCTCGGACTTTGCTCGCTTTAAATCGCGCTTGCGCGGCTCGGCCTCCAGGCACCGCCCCGTCACGTGCGACCGCTGAATACGCCCCCCGGCAGCCATCTTGGCCCGCCGCTCCGGTATTTCAGGCCGTTTTGACCCTTCCCTGCCCGCTGCCATGCATCCGCTTGCCGGTTAATGATTTCGCCCGTTCTGCACCTCGACTTTTGAGCAGCTCGGCAAGCGAAATGCTGACAGCACCCGGAGTATCGGGCCTTCGGCCAACCGCCTGCCCGGCCTCCAGGCACCGACCCTCTCACGTGGTGACTGTGAATCCGCCCCGCCCCCGGTTGCCATTTTTTCCTTGCCGCCTCGATATTTTAAGCCGTTTCACCCTTTCCCCTTCCGGCTTGCTGACAGGTTAATGATTTCCCCATTCCGCGCTTAGGACTTTTCAGCTGCTCGGGATGCCGGCTGCTGACTGCACCCGTACTACCGGCCGGCTGACCTTCCTGCTGACCGGTTAACCATTTCCACGTCCTGGACACATTCCCTGGACCTGCTGGCGTCTTCTGCAGTTTACTGCACCCGTATTACCCGGCGGGAGGCTGTAATTAACGGTCGGCTGCGCTGCCTGTTGTCTGGTTCACCATTTCCCCCTTCATTACCCCACTCTCAGCAGCGGCTGGGCTGTTCTGCAGCTAACGGCAGCCGTAGTACCGCGTGGACGGCTCCGATTACCGGCCGGCTGCCCTGCCTGCTAACCGGTTAACCATTTCCCCTTCAGTACTTACTCTCAGCAGCCGCTTGGCTGCTCTGCAAGCTACATGCAGCCCGTACTACCGGGCGGGCGGGCGGGCGGCTTAAATTACCTGCCGGCTGCCGTGTCTGCTAACTGGTTGCCCGCTTTTTACATCGCACGTGGACCAGCTGGTGTGCTCTGCATCTTAGTGCACCCTTATAAGCGGGCCGGAGAGCCGGATTAACGGTCGGCTACCCTGCCTAGTAACCAGTTAACCATTTGCCGCAACCCGAAGCCTAACCCCTAACCCTAACCCGTACCCTAACCCCTAAACCCCTGAAACTTACCCAAACCCCATCCCCGACCCCAACACCAACAC